>CM055821.1:48374443-48498068 GCA_029582265.1 Zoroaster sp. YZ-2022
GATATCAGAGAAGCATGAGATAGCTACTGATGAATCGTATCGTGAGTTGACCAATCTACAGGGTAAAGTCAAGAAACAT
Organism: Zoroaster sp. YZ-2022; assembly: GCA_029582265.1. NCBI lineage: Eukaryota > Metazoa > Echinodermata > Asteroidea > Forcipulatida > Zoroasteridae > Zoroaster > Zoroaster sp. YZ-2022. The sequence goes on from CM055821.1 coordinate 48,374,523, forward strand.
GAAGCCTTCGAAGCAGAATTAACTGCCAATAGAGACAGCTTGGACAAACTCAATGAGGTACATACACATTTTCAAATATGTTTTTAAAACATATGTCATACTGCCTGTGTGTTTTTTTTAGAATGGGAAACTTTTATCAATTTTCTTTCCGAACTGTCTTCTGAGTTTTCAATTTTGACAAAATACAATTACATTTTCTGAAACAAAAATTAACCTGTCAACTTGCAAATGATAATAAAGATTTGTTTTTATATCATCTTGTCAGAATGGACAAGAACTAATCCAAAAAGGAAACTTCAAATTATCGGACATAGAAGCCACTCTGTCTACTCTGAATGACCGTTGGTCTGACCTGAATGACCACTCATTGGATAAAGGTATCAAGCTTGGACAGGCTACACAACAGCAAATGTTAAATAGAGCATTAGAAGATGCAGCTATTTGTATCAGTGAGATGGAGATTGCATTGTCATCTGAGGATCTTGGACAAGATCTACATAGTGTGAAAGGATTAAATAAGAAACAACAGGTAAGACATAATACCTTGAGCTTAATAGCTTCTAAAAATCTGGCCTTATTTTGATATCTTGTTTGTTATATTATTTTGCTTCTTATATTATAGTTGTTAGAGAGTGACATGACAGTACAAGCAGACAAGATAACTCAGATTGTAGAACAAGCTCACATACTAACAGAGGAGGGACACTTTGATGCTGAGAGAATCGCCATAGAAACAGCAGCTGTAACTGAGAGGTAGTATAAAACGCAACCATAGTGAAAGAAAAAAACAAGTCATGTATTGAAGCATTGATTGTCAAATAAGGAAAAGCTGTTTATAGTTTCTTTGTTAATTATCACATGGGGTTTGATTTATTTCTGATTGTTTTATTTAAAAATCAATTTTTCTCCTTTCTGCACAGATTTGCTAAACTTGGTCAGCCATCTGAAAGACGCCGCTCTATCTTAGCCGATTCACTCAAACTTCAAATCTTTCTTCATGATATTAATAATGAGATACAATGGATAAAAGAACATTTACCATCAGCTAGCTCTACAGATTATGGCAAGACATTTACTGCATGTCAGAGCCATCTTCAGAAACACAAGGTTAAATATTGATTTAAATTTGCCCTACACCGACATGTGAATAGCACTATATACTCGGTGCTTTCCGAGTGTCTGTGGAAAAAACTTCACAGGCGACTCGGGCAGGATTCGAACCCATGACCTCCTGCTTACTAGTGCAGACGTCTTAACCTCTCGACAACCAAGCTTGCCTGATGTCGATTGGCTGGCTAGAATCCTATATAGCAGCGGGTGCCGCGATATTTATAGTTTGATGAAATTCTTGCGTCGGGTGATAAATAATTGATTTAATTTTGCCCTACACCGACGTGTGTATAGCACTGTATACTCTGTGCTTTCCGAGTGTCTGTGGAAAAAACTTTACAGGCGACTCGGGTGTGATTTGAACCCATGACCTCCTGCTTACTAGTGCAGACGTCTTAACCTCTCGACCACCGAGCTTGCCTGATGTCGATTGGCTGGCTAGAATCCTGTATAGCATCAGGTGCCGCGATATTTATAGTTTGATGAAATTCTTGCGTCTTGCGTCTGGCGATCACCATTGTGTACTAGGAATCGGTGCTATGATCACCATTGTGTACTCGGAATCGGTGCTATGATCACCATTGTGTACTAGGAATCAGTGCTATGATCACCATTGTGTACTAGGAATTGGTGCTATGATCACCATTGTGTACTAGGAATCGGTGCTATGATCACCATTGTGTACTAGGAATCGGTGCTATGATCACCATTGTGTACTAGGAATCGGTGCTATGATCACCATTGTGTACTAGGAATCGGTGCTATGATCACCATTGTGTACTAGGAATCGGTGCTATGATCACCATTGTGTACTAGGAATCGGTGCTATGATCACCATTGTGTACTAGGAATCTGATATACATGTTGTAGGATTATAACATAATAAAGGTCTATTGAATTGTACTATTTATGGATTAAGCAGCTAACCAGCATGCAGCATCAGTATATGTTATATAATAACTTCTATTATAAAATATCTGAACTTGATACAGAAACTAAGGGTGGAGCTTACAGGTCATCAGCCTATGATTGACAAGGTCATCAAATCTGGAGATGTCCTGATGGATTGTAATCATTTTGCATCAGTAACTATCAATGAGAATTGTCAGGAGTTATCTCTTACATGGAGTCAGTTATTTGATGCTGCTGATGAGAGAGAGGAGAGATTAAACATGGCTTTTGAAGCACAACAGGTGTGTACTCATTATCATTGAATCAATTAATTATAAATGTAGTATACAGGTACAAGAGTTGCTTAATCGGCTCATAACTGTAGACATGGAAGATGTACATGAAGATATGTTATTTTCATGTTTTGCTTTCTTTATCATTTCGATTGTATTTAGTATTTTGCTGAAGCTGATGAAGTAGAGAGTTGGATTAGTGAGAAGATGAGCCTAGCAACAAGCACAGACTATGGTAACAGTCAAGATGCAACCGAGAAGCTACTGGCAAGAAATAAGGTGAGATATCTGTCATTATTTCTCTTTCCACTTATAAGAATGACTTTACTTCTATTTATGTCAATATTTATGTTAAATCTTCTAATATTTCATATTTTGCTTTTGGGATGATGTTGGCATCCGTCTATTTTATTAATATTTTTCATTATATATCCCCTTGAACCTTAAAAAACATTGATTCCTCAAAAGCATTTATAGCACAGTAGATAAAAACATAAAGCACATGTCAGCTAGGGTTCAAACAGGATTCAATCCTGGGACCACAGAGGTGAAAGGCAAGGAAGTACTACTACTACCAACCTGAGATGAAGATGTAAACATACATTACCTTAATGATCAGTTATTAACCAATGACAATGTCTAAACTGGGGCATTTATTTACACCAAGCATGCCAAGAATATGTAATGTATTCATACCCTTACTTGTAAGTTGTTTTTCTTCATTTCTTTGATATATCAAACGTTGACATCATTTTATTCTTAGGCTCTCAAATTGGATGTAGAGAACTACCAGAGTGTTCTTACTGACCTAAGGAATAAATACCAGGCAATGATAAGAAGTGACAACCCCCAAACTGATGAACTGACTGCCAGACAGGTTAGTAAACTAATCTAACATTCATCTGTGAAGTGCACATGGACAATATACAAACTTTGAGAACATCACATATCATTCACTACTGTTATAGCAAATGTCAGATTGTACTAATCCAGTCTATACTTATAATTAACATTCTGTACTTGTAATTAACATTCTGTACTTGTAATTAACATAATCATACTTTATGACAGGAGAGGCTGCAGAAACATTTGAAGAGTCTTGAAGATGCAGTGGCAGAGAGAGCTAAGGAATTAGAGAGGACTAAACAGCTTCATGAGTATGTCCGTGAGAGTGATGAAATAGGAGAATGGATTGAAGCTCAGTACCAGACTGCAAGCTCTGAAGACTTTGGTGAAGACTGTGAACATCACGAGGTAAATATATGTTATTATTTATTAGTCAGGTCTCACATGTCTGTTTCATGTCCTTGTCTTGTCTAAGTCTTTTTCTGCCATAGAGGAAAGTTTAAAAGAATTATGCTTCATTTTTTCTGTACATGTTGGTAAGGCCCCCAAAAAAGTCTCTTGTTTCTGGCCTCCGTGCACGTTGCCTCAGACCTGCGTGTCGGCATTTTTAACTTTAATTTTTTTTGCTAAGAAACTATGTCCAATTGCAGCCAAAATTGCTGGATCGGTTGGAATTTTGCAGTGCTGTGTTTTAAACAACTTTTTCACATAGGGGTATGAACGTGTGCTCAAGTTGTGAGGCATCTCTTAGCCACCATACTTCGTACATTGGAAATTTGGTCCCTGCGTGTACATGTATCACGTATTTCCCTGTGGCAAAAATTTTGAAGCTGGAGACCTTTTTTTTGGCATAATACTACCAAGTTCCAAAATGTATAAATCCTGTCAATCTGTAATGTATTCTTAACCTATTGTACTCAATATGAATTAATATTATGCTAATTTTCTTATTTTGTTTTATTACAGAGAAATACATTTTAGTATGACCTCACCTACTAAATTAAATAATTATTAACAATTTATTTGTCAATTATGTATTTTGCAGAGACTGAAAAATAAATATGATGAATTTCGGCGCAGAGTTGATGGAGGGATGGATAAGTTTAATCGATGTGAGGAACAAGCACAGCAATTGATTAGAAATGACCATCCTTTAGCTCACACCATTCAAGAGAAACAGGACAGTCTAAAGTAAGAGAACTAGAAATCTTTTTTTTTCTTCTCTTTTTGCCATTTTTACACAAACCTATTTATCTTACAATGTTCTTATTCACAGTATTCAAGACCAGAATTTGATTGATCTAGGTAGGTTTGTCATTTGTAAACCTAATTATTACTATTATTTCTTCTGTTTTCAGACAGGCCCTTGAGATGCTTCAGACACAGATTAAGGAGAGAAATCAGAAATTAGAAGCAGCTGGTAAAATCCATAAGTTTAACAGAGATATTGAAGATTCTATGTCCAGGATACAGGTATGACATACTGCATTTAGTTGTTGTGAACATAAATTACCAATTGTTCAACTTTATTGAACAATACAATATGACCTTATATCGTCATTGTTTTTCTATAGGAAAAGTACAATGCAATGCCTGAAGATCTTGGTAAAGATATTAACTCTGTACAGTCTCTCATTCGTAAGCATGAGACATTTGAGAATGATCTATTGGCAATGGAAGGGCAACTTCAGAGTTTGGTCAATGATGCAACAAGTCTTCAGGAGAAATATCCAGGAGGTAAGCATTAGTTACAATAAGTCATTGTTTTACATGGAATTTGATATGTGTTAGTCTGAAATCTTGACTGATAAGACATTACCTTTCAAGGAACCTTATAGAAATAAAGCAAATTCAATTTAATGTTGATCTTGGAAATATTTCATTAAAATTGTTTGATCTTGGAAATGTACATATTTGATTAAAAAATTTTTAAGATTGGTTGAGACTTTCTTTTCCCCTGCAATAACATGTTTTTACTGCAATACGTGTGATTTGTTTTGGTTTAACAGAAAATGCAGAGCAGATTATAGAACAACAGCATGTAATTGTAACTAATTGGAATACACTACAGGAACATGCTGCACAGAGGAGACAGTTACTGCAAGCTGCTAATGATTATCAACGTTTAATGGCAACAGTAAGAATTATATTAATAATATGTCAGTTTTATCCTATTCATGTGAATTAATATTGATGTAGCTTAGAAACGTAAATTGTATTCATTATTTTTTTAATAAATTACTAATTGGGATCTAGTCAGTTGCATCAAGCATTTATGTACTGAAAGAGTTACGTGTATATCTGATGAAAACTATGATTTATTTTCTCACAGTATAATCCTTAAACTCTGTACGTTGTCATTCCATTTGGAATGGTTCCTTATGGGAACAAATTACCACTTCCCAAAGAAATGTTCAAGATTGCTGCTGTATATGTCAATGGATGAATCCTAATTGTTTTTTAGCATTGCTGGAGTGTCGTGGCCAAGCGGTCTAGCTTACCGGACTCAAGTTCTGGTGTTAGCAGCAGAATGTGGGTTCGAATCCCAGCCGTGACACTTGTGTCCTTGAGCAAGACACTTAACCATAATTGCTTCTCTCCACCCAAGGGTTAAATGGGTACCTGTGAGGGTAGAGTTGGTTGATTAGCCCTATATGCGCTGTAATGGCAGCAATTGAGCTGTATACTCCCCAGGGAGCTGAGATGGTTTCAGGAATGATTTATGAGCCTTATGAGCAGGGGTAATAATATAATAATAATAATAATAATAATAATAATAATAATAAAGATTTTTAGCGCGCACATATCCACCCTGCTGGGCGCTCAAGGCGCGGAAACAAAGAAAAAACATTAATACAAACAATATACAATGATAGCATAGGGAAAACAAATTATGTACCGAGATACATGTACCTACAATGCAATTACAAATATACATCATCTTTGAAGAGTTGTGACATAAGATGAGTTTTAAGCATCGACTTGAATCTGGTTATACTATGACAAGATTTGAGTTTAGTTGGAAGATGAGTGCGCTATATAAGTCCACACATTATTATTATTATTATTATTGCTTGTTCCCAGTGAGAACAGCGTGCATTCATAATGGGAGCAGTCATTGTTTCAATAGTAAGCTCCAAATGTCTTGAGTTTTGAGACATTTCCTTGATTACAACGGTGAACTTATTTTGCAGTGTCGTGATCTGATTAATTGGACCAATGAGATGATGACAGAAATGATGACAGATGAACCAATTAGAGATGTAGCTAGTGCATCAGCTGTTCAAAGTCAACATATGCAATGCCATGCTGAGATTGATGCTAGAGAAGATAATTTCTCATCTTTAGTAGAGGCTGGACAAATGCTGATACAACATAAACATTACGCCAGTGAAGAGGTCTGTATCATTACATCAAATCCAATTTCAGATGTCATACAATCCCAAATTGGATAAATTTGTATTTTTTGTTCTCATCCCAGAACAAATTTGAGTCTGTATTTCACAGGTACATTAAATTATACACCAACTCAGACTCCTTATTTGTATTTCTTTGAACAGATTCAAGAAAAGCTTGACTCGGCTCTTCAAGCCAGAGAACAGCTTCTAACTAGTTGGCAATCTAAGAAAGAACATCTTGAACATGTGGTTGAACAACAGATGCTTCTTAGAGATGCTAAACAGTTAGAAACAATTAGCTGTCAGCAAGAGGTAGGAATGCAAAGTTTGCTTGTATATATAGCAATAATGTATTTCACAATTGTTATGTTCATACATCAGGGTTCGTACGGGTCATGGAAAACCTGGAAAGTCAGGGAATTTTGCTTTTGCATTTTCCAGACCTTGAAAGTCATGGAAAAGGGTAAACTTCTTTAAAAGTCATGGAAAGTCATGGAATTTTAAGACTTATTAAAACCAGTTCACGTCGGAGGCCGTGTACACACGCAATTTTTTTCGCACTGCGGATCGGAGAGCGTCTAAACACGCCATAGGAAACTCGGGAATATTTGTATGCACGCTCAGTTGACGTGATAACAAGCCACGTGCGTAAAGTGACGTGCACAGAAGACGTGACCACACGCTGTGGAAGTTTCCATTGTCCTTTCGGGTGACGTGAAAACACGCCATTTTGGCAGAGCTCGTGCTTTGGTTGACGTGTTATTGTGCAACACTTGTTCGGCACAAGAGCGGGGGCCGTGTAAACGCCGCCGCTTCACATGGGTGGTTGTGCGGGGGCACTCGTAAACCTGTTCCACACCTTTGTCTTTGTCTCCATTGAAATCTGTAAAGCTGCAGTATACTAAGATTTCTATAGACCAATTACCGTGCACCATTGTTACTCGGTACCATGCCACTCGGATAATGGGGAAGGAATCCTTCCTCCATGCTCGGTTGACGTGTAAATACGACGAAGAATTCTTTTGAGGGCTCGGTGGACTTCTAAAGACGCAATACCAAATACGCCCTCCTGGCTATAATTCCCACGGGAAACTCGCCAATTTATCTGCTAATAAGCTAAATGGGGGTGTCTCGTCTTAGTTTCATTGACGTAACCAAAAAAAAATCACGCAAACAAAAACTTTTTTATTCCCGACGCAAACTGGTTTTAAAAGAAAAAGAAACAAGACAACCGGCAACCAAAAAGACACAATTTCTGGGTCACAAGTTCACATCAAAGAAATGTCTGCCGACTTTGGATGTTGAATGTATCAATTTGGGATTAGAGCCAAGACAAGAGTTGGGGCTATTGTTCACTTGACAATGACTGACAGGTTGTGGTTTTACACCCCCAGACCAAGAGACAATAACCTCTCGGACCTGGTTCTTGGCTGGTTTACAAGCTATTATAAACTAAACACGCGTGTGTCCCACTCTGCCTGGCACGCGGGTACTCCGCTCATCTGGTTTTTGCCTAAGCAGTGTGGTAGCGGAACCAGTGTCGTTTAACGTTGAATGCTTATAAATAGATTGCGGCAGGCCGCGTAGTTACAAATGCGGTGCATCAAAAACATTCTCTTGAAAAGAAACAAAGTTGCCGGCCAATTAAAATGTATCAATAAAGCTTCCTTCAAGATGAAATAAATCTCTCAGTGGCAACAAATTATTGTTGTTCACAATTAGTTCTCGAACCGAACAAAGGAAATTTTGGGGTGTTTTTTTTTCACCATGGAATAAATTATAGCATATCGATAGCGTATCGGCCGATTTATAGCGTATCGGCATTTTTTTTATAGGGTATCGGGCATGCCTGGCTAGAACACTGGTGTTATGCGAATCTACTTAGATTCGCGTTGTTAATGTTGGGCGCGAATCTTCGCGCGAATCGAAAAGTCATGGAAAAGTCATGGAATACTTGTTGTAAAGGTCATGGAAAGTCATGGAATTATCTTAGTAAAAAAGTGTACGAACCCTGTACATGTAACAAGTATATCTTCTGATGTGCACAGGATGTTGATGTGCTTTCTAACATTTATCCTTGACCATACCAGGACATTAACTGTTTCAGACACTATCTAGTTGAGCAGGCAGCTCTTAAAACTTACCAGTCTGTGAAGCCATGAATGCTTGAGCTTAAATAGTTTAGTCTTTGCACTTGTCATTCTTGTAGGTATATCTGATTAGTTCTGGGCAGAGTACAACAGTTAAAGAAGTGGAAGCCTTAATCAAGAAACATGAAGACTTTGAGAAATTACTGGCTACTCAAGAAGAAAAGGTAATTAATATAATCACTTTTCAGATTCAATTGTACATGCTTAGACCTTTATAATAATGAAAATAATAATGTGTACTTATAGAGTGCACATATCCAGCAAAGCTTGTAGTAGAGTAATTAATTAAATGTGGTAATACACATTTCTACAATCCAATTAGACTCTACTGTGAATTATGTAATGGTTTGTCATAGTGAGTTTTGATTAATAGTCAGCAAACCAATAAATATGGATACAGTGTTATAAGGGTTGCTATACACTCGCTATTCCTCTTGCATTACAGCTTTGATCAATTACGACATTTTTTATATTTTATACAGAGTATAGTTTTAGAGGAGTTTGGTCATAAGTTGATTTCTCAAGATCACTTTGATGCACCAGCTCTGAGGAACAAACTCAATGAGGTATTGCAGAGGTAAGAGATAATCTTTGTTTTGGTAAAGAGAGATTTAAATTCTGGATGATATATTTTGTTCATTCATTAATTGAATAACTACCAATCAAGGGTGTAATTGCTTGCCCTAACTGGTGTAGCATAGTACAGAATGTTCAGTGCTAATGATTCTGTATCTACAGGATACTCAAATATTTACCCATGACCCATTTAGCATTACTGAGAGATTTCATACTTGTGAGGTAAAATGCCGAGATTTGCAGCAAACATTCAAGATGAACCCATTCAGAATTTCGAAGTCAAGTATGACAAGTTGAATTCTAATCACATGTATCTATATTTGTTATGTAGACGTGCCAAGATCAAGAAGAGTAGTGATGAAAGAAAACAAAGTTTGGCCATAACTAAGATGTATGCACAATTTAAGAGAGACTTAGCAGAGGTAAGATTACATTCAAATATGTGAATTTTTTCCTATTATTTGTTGGCATCATTTATTTTATTTTTACTCTAAAATATCCTACTTCACTAGTGTGATATAAAAATAATTTGATATTCTGGAACTGTAAATCATTATATAGATCACGTATAATGTACTTACACATATCCTACTTCACTAGTGTGATATAAAAATAATTTGATATTCTGGAACTGTAAATCATTATGTAGTGAAACGCTTTGGAGCGTAAGGGGGTCATTCCACGCCAAACAATCCAATAAATGTACAGGATAACTTGTTGATATTCTTCGATCATTTCACCGCCAGTTTTATTATCTTCCTCCAATCTCCCCAGATCAACTCTTCACCCAAAAGTCCCTCGCCTTCACCTTGTCACTTTTCCAACTCTCTTCCCCGTCTTTTTCCCCAAAACCTTCCACCCTCACCTTTGACCTCCTCTCCATTCTTCCCATCCACGGGCTCCCCATGACAGCGCCCTCTAGGTGGCTAGGAGCCAACACTAAAGCTCACATACCACAAATTCCCCTACTTTTAATGATCTACTCCTGGAGATCGATTTCTTCGACCTTTCAAACTGGTACCAGTTTTGTTTAACAAAACAAAGATTTTCATGCAAAGTGTAAGAACATTAATAAACAAGTTAACTGCCACCAAATGCCTTTAGTCCTCTTTACTAAAACAACTTTTAGAAATTCCACCAGCCAACCCTGTATTTGTCAATACAAAATAAAATAAGAACTACAAACTGCGAAATTCAAAGAATTTCAAAAGCTGTCGGTGATCTCTCATACTGCACCATCCCTAATTGGTTGAGGTACTTGCATGGTCCAAGTTGTAGCGTGCATGCTTTAGTCCCGATGGTGCCACCCACCATCCATCCTCTCTGAAAGTTGCACTCCAACATCTTGTTAAAATCTCAACCCTCTCATTAAACATTTCTAGTGAGACCTGATCATTCCTAAGTCATGGTCTTGCGGTAGCACCGGTAGGAACACTACTGCCTCTGGATGTACACCCCATTTGGGAAGATCTCCAATAAATTTACATAGTGAGGCATGTGCTTTACTAGGACTTGATACCTTCGAACACAGGTCATTAGTCCCCAAATCAACTTCTAAGTACAGTCGGCTGAATCTTTCCCAACTCTGTGAGATAACGACCTGGGTTTTCCTGAATCCTTGTAATTGTGAGCCGCCCTCCCAAGACACGTTACTGGAACCATGCCTCGCTGCAACTGTACTTCATACACAAACCGTCGCCTATTTCTTAATCTTTTTACAAAACTATGCCCAAATATTACAAAACCACCCATACAGCCTTATGATGCCCTTGGGCGTGGTGGTTGCTCTGTGGAAGCTGGATAACCCCAAATCCTTCCAAAACAAAACCCACCACCACGGCTTCCTGCAAACCTGCAAGAATATTGACAACAAAAGATTTGTTAAGTACAATTTGTTGGTAAGTTTCTACATTTACACACCATAAGCAGGACTGGTTCCTCGGTTGTATTCACTGCCCGAGGAAGACTGGATACTCAAGCCTCTTCCACGAGTAGATCCACAACACACAAGGAACCCAGGACTGCCGTTTTAACAAAACTAGTCATTACTGACTTAGGTAAAAGAAAAGACTGAATTATGGTCAGAAAACCTGGTAATACCATCAGGTTGAATGCGGCCATGTAGAACAGGACATAAAAACAAAATCCTAGAACATTCGTTACAATGCCAGTGACACACGTGCACACAGAGAGAACCAAACAACCCATTGCAGACTACGAAATTCTGCGTGAATTAAAAGGATCACCAAAGTTAATTCAGACCGAAATGTATCAGCAGGAAGCCAAGGTCAGGTTTGCTCACAGGAAGGCTGGATACTAAGCCACTTCCACAGAACACACCTGAAACCATGACCACTACTAAGTGAACACTCTGAATATTACTTTAATGTTGAGCGAGGCAGTCTGTGCGGGTTACCATGCATCCCTTTTGTGGTTCTCTGTGATCGTCTGGGTTGAACCATTCCGTAACAAATCATAGAGGCCTCCCCTACTATTTCAGGGTCTACCACTTTATCAACTCCATTTGAGTTTGGAATGCTAGCCTTAGTAATGACCAGGTCCCATTCTGAACTGTCGGAGGTCACTTTCATCACCTGGCTCTGTCACACGCCAAAGGGTCTAATCGTAAAGTATTCTGACTTACAGTTTCTCTGGTCCACCGTTAACTGAGGCGGATTCGATAAACTTGTCATTTTGTTGGTTTCTCCACAACACGGTATCTGATCTCTGTCGTATACATTCTCTAATTTATGTCGGCCCTTGAAAGCACATTTCCTTAGGAGCACCAGCGACCCTACCGACAATGGCACAGCATTGGCCTTGGCATTGTGAGCCACTTCATTCTGATGAGCCCTCCGCTCCATCCGTTCCCTCACCAGGACACCTGCTCTTTCCAACAACTCTGATTGCTGCCTAACAAAATCCTGATCCCAATTTATATCAATGCGCCCCAGAATCTGGTCTAGAGGAATCAAAGGTTCTCTCCCAAACATCAGTGTAAATGGCGCTACACCTGTAGTACAATGGGGGGAATTATATGAATACTACATGCGGCAGAAAATCCGACCCACTTGCTGCGCTCTGTCTCACTGAGCGATTTGATCAATCCGAACAACGTGCGATTGAATCGCTCTGCCTGAGCATTCCCTTCAGGGTGATCACGGCGTGGTTAGCGACTTCTGTGCCATACAGCGCACACAATTCGCACAATCTCCCCTCAAAATTTCTGCCTTGATAAGCTGTGCAATCTGTTTGGTATTCGAACCGTGTAAACCAATTATCCGCAGTGCTCTGGCTACAGTCTGTGCCGTTTGGTCCCTACAAGGCACTGCCTGCGTGCTGGTGTAACGTCGGTCATGACCAACACATCTTCGTATCCCCCGCCCTCTATCGACCTTCACAAAGTCAACAGCTAGAACTTCCAAGGGTCTGAGCATGCATTAAATGACGCATTGGAACCCTGGGAACTGGTTCAGAATTTTGCCCTGACAACTCACATTTCCGGATATGGGCTCTGACATCAGAAGCCATTTAGGCCAATAAACCCGCCTCCTGAGAAGAGAACACGAAGCGGGTTACTCATGATGTCCCCATCCTCATGACAACCCTCAATAGCCTTCGGCGGATGCCTTCAGGCAAGTATCTGAAACACCTCCCAAGAACTGGATCTTCCACTCTCACGACAAGAACCCGTCCTTTTGAACAAAAGCGGGACCACTGCCATAACCAGCGTCTTAACTCTGGTGAGTCATTCGGCCTCAGGAATCACCTCCCTGGTGACCATCGCTTGTCCCCAACGTTCCCAAATAGTACCTAACACTGGATCCGATCGTTGCAGAACTGCCATTTGGTCTGATGACCAGGATGGGAATACCCCGGAGGACCTGCACCCTCGGTGCTTGCTGCTAACTCGATGCACACATTACATGCTCCAATCAGCAATGGAAATGGCGTAGAATGGGTTTTCTTAAGAAATATTCGACCACTGCCTCCACGAGCAGTGCCCAGGTACCGACTCAAGCATCTGCGCACCTGTTGCTGCTCCCGATCTATATACGATGTCAAAATTGAGCCGCCAGTTGAGCTGCCCACCTCATTTCTAGCCCCCCAGCTTGGCTGTGTTTAGTGCGACAGTGGATTATTATCAGTTAAGACTGTAAATGTTCCCCCAACCAAATAATCCCTGAACTTATCCACAACTGCCCACTTCAAACCCAAGTTCTAACGAAGGAGCTAAAATTTGGGTACTTCAACTCTGCACTCGCAAGCCCCTACTCGCATAAGCGATGGGATGCAGTCTCCCTCCTCATCTTTCTGCCCCAAACAAGCACCAAGCCCCTTAATGACGCATCTACTTCCAGTGCGAATGGCTGTCTAAAGTCAGGGTATTTCAGCACGGAGTTTGCACTAACACTAGTTTTAGTTTGTCGAGCATGCAGTCTGTGCCTCGGAATTCAACAAACTTATCAATGGGTTTATGTTTCCCCTTAGTGATTGCAGGTAAAATAGCATGAAGCGGGGCTGCTATCTTTCTTGAAACCGTTGACAAAGCCGATAACCCGCCAGTCCATGAGCAGGCGTAATTCAGCTGCTCCTTGAACAGGCCAGTCCTCTATCACGTCGGATTTTGTCTTTATCAACTGAGATTCCCTTGGCACTGACAACATGGCCCAGATGAGCAACTTCACTGCGGAAGAGACTGCACTTTTGCCCTTAACCTTCGGTCAAATTCTGCAAGTTTTGACAAAACCTTGTCCAACCTCTTCAAGTGTTCTTCTAATGAAGAAGAATACACCAATATATCGTCTGATATATCAATAACTCAGACAAATTCATGTCTAGACACTGCTCCATTACCCTCTGGAGCGTGCTGGTGCATTTGCCAACCCAAAGGGCATTCGAGTAAACTCGTAAAGCCCAAAGGGCACTTTCAATGCAGTCTTCTCTACAGAACTGGGATCCATGGCCACCTGGTGGTAACCATGTGCTAAGTCAAGAGCCGAAAAATATTTAGCGCCCTGTAAAGCCTCTAACGACTCTTGATGCAGCGGCAAGGGAAAGGAGTCACGAACACCCTTTGCATTTAATTTCCTGTGGTCTACGCTTTGGGCGCAAGGACCCATCCGCTTTTCACCAGTACAATTGCACTCACGGACTCTCACTGCGCCTAATGATTCCCTGATCCAACAACTTTGCAAGAAGCGCTTTAACTTCCTGAACACAGTGTGGGGAATTCTGCGGTATGGTTCACTGATTAGGCGGTTGTCGATTGTGTTGATCTTGTGAGGTATTTTGTCACAATAACCAACATCAAACTCATCTTTCGAAAAGACTGAATCATGCTTCTGGATAAGTTTCACAACTTGTTCCTTTTGATCCTCATTCAGGAAAGAGCGACTCCAAACTCAACCCTGGAGGTGGTTCATAATTCTCACCATTTGAAAATGTGAACACCTCTTTAGGCACTCCTCTACCCCTCCCCTTGAGTCAGGCTTGAGAGCTCCCCTTCAAGTCACAGTTTCTTCAACCAACACATGATTGACATGTACCTCGATACCATCGGACGAGGATTCAACCAATGCAGTTTGACATGGATGCTTCAATAACTGAAGCTAATTTCGTATGAAGAATTACCCAAGACTGTGTCCCCAAATTAGCCAGCACCTTGCTGTCTTTCCATTTGTTACTTGACAGAGTCAAACACCCTGGCCGCAGCACTTAGATTATTAACCCCTCAGGATGTGCATCTGATTTCATGCTCTCAACAATAACCACTTTGTTCCTAAGGACATGCACATGATCTCTAATGTAACAGTGTACTGTCATTACCTGCCTAGAGCGAATAGTTATTCCATGCCTACCAGTGCGTGCAGCCAATGGCATGACCTGCGACCCCTGAACCCTTTGTTTATTCGGATGAGGTTGTGCCCATGAAAGCCGATACCATTGGAGGCCATTCAAGCCTCAGTATAATTCTGCCCCTGTTCTACCACATCTTTCAGCAGTTCAGGACATTACATCCTAACAGTATTGGACTTTTCTTTGAATTCAACAACCCTTCATTGCATGAATCTTTCACCACCAAAAGTGCGCCTCAACAGTTTTGTGAAAAAACAGTGAGAGGAACGTGTATGTACCCAGCGATTGGAACCTCCAACCCCGCCACACCGTACACCTCAGGTAAGTCCCCAGCGGCTTCAGCCCGCTCAGTTTGTCTGCCAGATGTTCCTGATAAAAGAGGCACTTATGAGGGGCGTTTGGCGCCTGTATCTAAACACATGTGACTGGTACCCCCAGCCAATATGACTTCAGCCTTAGGGCTCTCCTTAACTAAACTAGCTAACAACTCATCCGCGAATGGGTCAGCGCCGTAACCCCCTCATTACATGATCTCACACTGGACTTGGCCCTTGTTTGACCCTCCCCACCACCACCCGGCGCGGGCGATGGAGCAGTTAGTTTAACTGCTCTTTCCTCAGTTGTCCCTGTACCATCTGGTGCCCCCGATAAACTGTTGAGCTTCCTGTGGTTTCTCACCAGGAGAGGACATTGTGATCTAATATGACCAGGCTCCTTACAGTTGTAACAAATCACTGATGATTTGGTTACACCTCCCTGGACACTCCCTCTCGGTACAGATTGATTTTTGCGCATTGCGCAGCATGCACTGCATTAAACAAGTTGTTCCTGCTGCTTGTTGAGTTGTACCTGCATATCCCCATAGATTTCATCATCGCTGAATATTGCTGCTGCATAGGGTCCACACCCTTAAGCTGCACATGTAATCTTTTGTACTGACATTTGCCTTTGACTGTCAACATCAACACTCGCTCCCATAAATGGGGCCTCCAACTGGCGGACTTGGCCATGCTTGACCCTGGTTGAGTTTTCATAATCCTTGAACAATTCAAGGCCTTGTCGAAATTGGTTGAAACTTTGACTTGTGTCCCAGCCAGCTGGAGCCTTGTCAGCTCAAAGCGTGCACTCTGACCCAGCGCCCCAGCCACAAACTGCCCTATCAGGGTTTTATCTCTCAAACTCTTTAGCAATTCCCTTTCCCCTTCAGGAGCAATGTAAGAATTCTGTCATAGAGCCTCCAACAAGCCACGGGAGAATTCCATAAGGTTCTCATCTTGACTTGTCCCCTCTCGGCGCCTTTGCAGTGATTGCAAAGTTTCCCCTCTCCCAAACTGGTTATGCGGTAGCTTTACCAGAGAGAATAGTCAGGCGTGACATCCTCTCGGCTTTTAACTGTCTGAGCAGACCCGCTAAATGATCCACCACAACCTGAGCCTTATCCTTTTCTGGGATGTTACATTGTGGAGCAATAAATGTCAACCTCATCCAACCACTCTTTGAGGTTGGGTCTACAAAACTCACTGGCTTCCCCTTGAACCTATCGAGCTTAATTGGCCTTTCCTGGTACCACTGCTCTGCTTCAATGCATCAGAAAGGCACGACACTAGCTGTACCAGCACCTTCCTCCGAGGTAGCCATATTGCATATTATTACTCCAGCTAAGTAAAATAAAACTACCACTACACCACACAGACCGTCCCCCAAAAAAAAAACTATGAATGCAAAACAACTACAGGCAATCTACGCCTTACGTGTGTCACCTCGATATTACATGTACCTTAGGCCTAATAAGATATACAAAAGTTAAACAATATATCATACAATCAAAATGCACAATAAAATTACTGCATAATCTTGTGCAATATCACGTGCTGTACATGTGATGTAATGTTCCCAAATTGTTCATCAAAACTAATCATTTATCATGGCAGCCTAGCTGATCCTACCAACTGGTCTTGTCTCTCCTTGACAACTGCCTTTCACGTTGCTGTGGTCCTGCCAGCAAGTACTGCCACAAATAACCTTCTGAGTTCTGGATGATCGCCGACACTTGATAGTTTAGTGGCACCCTGCGTGCCCTCAGCCAAGTCAAGCCGGCGGTAACTTCGATGGTGCGTGTCAATCCCCAGTTATCCTCCGCCCGAACTCTCGGCAGATATGTGCGAAACCACTGCGCACAAAACTGTCTTGGATGGACACAGAATAGGTTACTTCACGTTCGGTCCACTAACAGTACACAGCACTCGGTGTACCACCAAAGCAATGCGACAGTCCACTTGTGTAACACCACGGCATGTAAAGCGGCACTCCAGCACCATCAAATTTTACATGACCCCATCCGTGTTACCATTTGTGGTGAAAGCTTGCTTTGGGCGTGGGGGGTCATTCCGTAAACAATCCAATAAATGTACAGGATAACTTGTTGATATTCTTCGATCATTTCACCGCCAGTTTTATTATCTTCCTCCAATCTCCCAGATCAACTCTTCACCCAAAGTCCCTCGCCCTTCACCTTGTCACTTTTCAACTCTCTTCCCCGTCTTTTCCCCAAAAACCTTCCACCCTCACCTTTGACCTCCCTCTCCATTCTTCCCATCCACGGGCTCCCCATGACAGCGCCCTCTCGTGGCTAGGAACGCCAACACTAGAAGCTCACATACCACAATTATATAGATCACGTATAATGTACTTACACATATCCTACTTCACTAGTGTGATATAAAAAATAATTTGATATTCTGGAACTGTAAATCATTATATAGATCACGTATAATGTACTTACACATTTCTTTCTAAACAATACTTAAGGGTTATTTTCAATGTGATTTGAAGCTTTACATGGTGGAAAGAATAATACAGTTAGGTTTACAAGTAACACCATGTGTAAATCTCTGTGATGTGGTTATAAAAAGGACTGTAGTGAGGATAATTCTTAATATTTCAGATAGTGTGCTTTGTCCGTGTTCAGGAGAATACTGACATGCAAACCTAATTGTCTTTAATGGACTTATTTTTATATAGGTAGTTTGTACATGTATGTGTGTTTGTTTTTCGTTGACTGCACATCTGATAAAATGCAAGTGTGTCGGCATATTTCTCACGCAAGTGTATTCTACAAGGTGTTTATGTGATTCTTATTGTTTTTATCATTTTGACTAAGTTTCATGTCACGTCTGTGTGTCTCACCCTCTTTACCTTCAGGCTAATTCTTGGATTGATGAGAAACAGAAGATTCTTGGTGATGTACGGAGTTCACTTCAAGATATGAGTAATCTACAAGAAAAGATGAAGAAACTCCAGAAACATCAGGCATTTGAAGCTGAAATCATCGCAAATGAGAAACTCATTGCTGAGGTCAAACAGGTAAAATAACATACAAGATATGCCTACAAATATATCTGCCTACAAATATATCTTATTTCCATCTGAAAGTGAGTGGTTATTTGTCATGATTTTATACTGAAAAAGGTATTCGGTCAGAACGTTGTTTTCCTGATTGTAGTTATACATGTAGACATTTTAGGCTGTACATACATTTTGTACTTATGTTTCTTTCAACCAGGCTGGTGATTCTCTTGTCAAGGAGCACCATCAGGACTCCAATAACATTCAATGTGATGTCCAAGAGTTATTAAATCATTGGGATACATTACGTCATGCATCAGCCAGACGCAGCCAACAATTAGATGAAGTAAAGGACCTATTAGAATTCAATCGTCAGGCAGATAAGGTTGAAAGTTGGATTAAACAAAAGGTAACATGATAATTAAATATTCCTAGAAAGAAAAATATGAAGATGACTAGTTTGTAAATGACCTGACTGAAAATCGGTATTTTCATGGCAAATATATTGTTGGAAGTTTGTTTACAGTAATTATAGATTTCTTTGTAGTTGTGACTATAAACATGTATATCGGTGTTAAAGATAATTTAAGGTGTCATTAATTGTATAATGTGCTTCTGTGTGATGCAGACTTTAAAGACATACATATGATTTCACATATAATAACAAAGGACTTATTTAATGATTGTTTAAACCTGTTTTGTGTCTTTAAATTGTCCTTAATTCACAGATTACTACAAATTAAGGGTTAAATGACACTTTCACGGTTCTTTAAGTGTCCAAGACGACCATAGTGTGAAACTGTGTTTGTATATTTTTCAGGAGTTAATGGTTCTTGCTGGTGAAGTTGGACGAGACTTTGAACATTGCTTTGAATTGCAGAAGAAATTGGATGATCTAGGATCAGTAAGTAGCCTTGGCTTCTCAAGTGAATTTAAACATTTATATTTGTTTGTATGCAGAAACTCATGTTAAACTTTTACATTAAAGGGAAGGTATAATAATAATAATAATAATAAAGATTTTTAGCGCGCACATATCCACCCTGCTGGGCGCTCAAGGCGCGGAAACAAAGAAAAAAAACATTAACACAAACAATATACAATGACAGCATAGGGAAAAAAAAAAATTATGTACCGAGATATATGTACCTACAAATTACAATGCAATTACAAATATACATCATCTTTGAAGAGTTGTGACATAAGATGAGTTTTAAGCATCGACTTGAATCTGGTTATACTATGACAAGATTTGAGTTTAGTTGGAAGATGATTCCAGAGTCTCGGAGCTGCGACAGAAAACGACCTATCACCCCAGTTCCGTTTTGAAGTTGGTTCCTTTAGGAGTGACATGTTGCTGGAGCGCAAATTGCGTGATGGAGTGTAGACTTTAAGCAGTTCAGAAATATTGGTATTTGGAAATGTACGTCTAACTCAATTCTCTTGCTTTCAATGAATTTATCACAAACTGGACACAAACTAGACAGAAAATCTGACACAAACTGGACAGCAGCTTCTTTCCTGTTCAGATGGAATTATTTCTCAAGCGTATTAGTACTTGTACCAACTTTACAACTAGTAAGTTTTTAGATAATTGATAATTACCAGAGTTGTACATTCAAAGATGGTTACAAAGATGGAATATTAAGATACTCCTTTTAAGCTTATCCTCCGAGTCTTGGGATGTACTGATATATGGCACGCTCTAGAGATCATCATCATTGTTTCCATAGTAATGAGCTTGTCACTTTACCACTGTTTGTAGGATATGTCTGTGGATGAATCAGTTGTCAATGATATCAACACCGTTGGTAAGAAGTTAATCAAACAGAGTCAAGGAGACGGCAATATTATTGAAGAGAGGAGAGCTAGTATCGTCATGAAGTAAGTCGATGTCCTAATAAATTAAAAGTCACACTGGGATTATGGCTGTTTTTAATAGTGGTACAATGTTTTCTGTATGTTATGACTTTTGGTCTTTTGTCTACACGTAATGAGTATGATGAACAATATGGAAAGAGTTGTTGAAGATAGCAAGTGGGTTTATTGTAAGAATATGATAAGTAAGACTAATTGCGGTGACACCATGTGGAATCTCAATTGAGTAGTAATTAGTTCTGAAAAGAACTGGAGGTACAACTCGACGTTTCGATCAGTATGCTCTGATCGTCCTCAGGACTACTCAATTGAGATTCCACATGGTGTCCACATGGTGTCACCGCAATTAGTCTTACTTATCATCCTCACCATGCAAAGCTACAAGTTTTACCTGTAAGAATATGGTCATGTTTCAGTTACTATGGAAACAAGATAAAGCAGGGACAGTGACATAATTTTGTATAATAATGTAATGATATATGTAATAATGAGTATTGGAAATAGATGAAGCCACAGAAGATGTGTGTAGGAATGATGTAGACACTTGAAGACAACTAAACTAGACTTCCATGTTAACCAATTTGTATGTTTGTACTTAGTTGGCAACAAATGCAGGAAGGTCTTGCCAACTACCGTGCCAAACTGGCTAGTTCCTTGGAGGTACATGGCTTTAAAAGGGATGTTGATGAGATTAAAGAACGTATCATTGAAAAGGTAAGGAATGAAACACATTAAAAAGCTTCATTAAAAGCTTATTCTGAACAGAGACAATATTTTGTTTGCCCATACAATGCTGTCATCACTTCTAGGTACAGAGCACATCTAGGTACAGAGCACATCTAGGTACAGAACAGGATAATAACTTCAACATGTGATAAAGTAACATGGGAAAGAATGTTCTGCAAAGATTAGATTTCTGGTATTTTACACACACCTAAAGTGAGCACTATCATTAATAGCAAAGAATAATGACCACTTGTCCTGTAGCATTGTAGATTATCTGTATTGTTCATATCTCATGACGCTATAGTTGATAACCTATTTGGACATACATGTATGATATTCATGTATGATTGTGTTTTGTGGTATGGGATCTCTTGGTCGTTTTAATTAAATTTTTGTAGGTTTCTTATTTCTTTGTTTATATACACACTTAAAGTGTATGAGTAATTAGTACATGTGTATTAATACAATTCACATTTTTATGAAATTTGTGCATTACAAATTTATTATGATTTGTTTGCATATTTGATTTATTCAGACCAATGCTATGACTAGTGAAGAGCTGGGTAAAGATTTACAAGGTGTTGAGAGTCTACAAAGAAGACATCAAGACTTGATACAGGATCTGACAGCAATTGAAGACAAACTAAAGGTAAGGACTTCGTCCAATACAAATATCCTTAAAATATGTTATGATTTCAATGTTTGTATTTGCACAGTTTGTCTGCTGATTGCTGGTTCTATTCATTTCCTTCTTCACCTAGCCATTCAACTGATTTTCTGCTTTTTCTTTTTATAAGTATGCAATAGCATTACTAGGGTTGGGGGCACTTGTATAAGTATGCAGTAAGTATAAGTATGCTAGGGTTGGGGCACTTTGAAGGCCCTTATGTTTTTCTGAATTCTTAACTGGGGGAGGGTGCACAAGCGCTGATTATGGTTCAGGGAGAACCAATATCGGGCAACTCGTTTCTCAAGTACAGGGACTTCTCTATGACAGTCTCCTGATGATGATTAGAGCATACTAATTGACATGTAGAGAAGCCCCCCATGGTTCTCCCTGAACCATGTTCTCACTTAGCGATTGTTGATATAAATACATAGTGTTACCGCAAACCAAAATGATATCAAAACTCCACCATGCAAAGCCTTAAATCTTATACTGTCATGTATTGTTTTTACACTTGAAATACAGTTTGCTTGTATTTTCATTAGTTACAAACCTTTAACATTAATTTCATATTATCCTGTGTAGGATGTTGATGTTGAAGCTAAGGAGCTCTTAGTTTCTCATCCAGATGATCTCAATGAGATCCAAGCTAAACAACGGGAGGCTATTGAGAAATGGGAAGCTCTCTGTAACCTGACTAAAGCACGAAAAGCTCGTCTAGAGGAGGCTTACAATCTCCAGAAATTCAATAAAGACTTCAGGGAAATGGTGAATAGCAAATTACTGTATGTTTTATATTCAGATGATTGTACTTTTAAGAAAAGCAGCATTTGTTAAAATAGTGAAAGTTTCATCACAATAAAGGATCATGTATTTGAGAAAATTACGAACAACATAAATAATTACATTTAAGGTAAGTTTTCAGATAATAATTTGATAATCTGGAAATACCTAATGTTGTACCTTGCCTTTAATAAAGCAACTACTAAAAGCAAAAAGAGATTATTTAAGATCCAACTAGCATAAAAATGTCAGGCTGTTCTTACTTATAACAACATGTAAGTAAAAGTAATGATTTCTCTGTTGTATTTCTATAGGATAATTGGGCTAGTGATATTGTGACGCGTATGTCATCTGGTGAATTAGCTAAGAGTGTACCAGAGGCAGAAAATATGTGTGAGCTTCATAAGGAACGAAAGGTGGGTTTAAATTCTTCTCATTCCTTAAACTGTTGATAGTGACTGCTGTACTTTACCAATCTTTGCTGACTATACAAGGTCATTTAACACAATGTGTAGTCATTTTGTAATTAATGAATGATTATTTTAAGAATGTTTTGGTTTGATTTGACAAAGGTTGAGATAGATGGAAGAGATAGTATGTTCAAATACTTGAATAAGTTTGGTGAGAGACTTATTCAACAAGACAACTATGCTAAGGAAGACATCAAGACGTCATTACATCATCTCCAGGACCTTAAGGAGCATATTAACAGTGTATGGAAAGAGAGAAAGGAACTATTGGCAAAGTGCCTTGATCTGCAGGTAACAAATCATCATTGAAACATTGTGTCTCTATTAAGAAACAAATGCTGGAAAACAATTACTTGAGAGTGCACAAGTAATGGATACATCTTCTGAAAGTATTTCGTACATTTGTTTCAATATATTTATTGTCTTTAGATTTATTATTCACTTTGAAATATAACAAGTTATTCTTGACTAATATCTATCATTATTTGACAATGATTTGTAGGTGTTCCATGACTATGTTGAGCAGGCAGAGACTTGGCTTTCATCCAAAGATGCATTTCTGTGTAATGAAGATATCGGGGTCAGTCACTCTTCTTTTCTTGACAACACTTTTGTTTCTTTCTCAGTATTTAAAAGATACCATCAATCTCATCAAAAAAGTACAAACCATTCAGAACGCTGCTGCTCGCATGTTATCAAGAACCCGTAAACATGATCACATCACACCCATTCTTAAACAGCTTCACTGGCTTCCAGTCCGCCAAAGAGTTAACTACAAAATCATATTGCTTGCCTGGAAAGCTATGAATAACAAGGCACTGCCGTATCTCAATGAACTTCTCTCACCATATACTCCAAGTTGCAATCTTCGATCTACAAACAAGCTGCTTCTTACTGTACCTAAAACAACCACATACTATGGAGATCGTGCCTTTTCTGTATCCACTCCCAAACTCTGGAACTCTCTACCATTAAAGATCCGTGCTACAGAATCTCTGGACATTTTTAAAAACATGCTTAAAACACATTTGTTCAACATTGCATATAACTGATTATACACTGATACATACACAATAAAAACACGAGAGACTTGACTGACGTTTTGTCACAGCTCAAAACTGGCTTTATTGTATGAACTCGGGCATGCTTTTGCCCATATCAATTAATTAGCCATAAACGGGCAATTTGCCCAAACCAAGGTAATTACAAGAAAGCCGGGCAATGTTTGCCCATAGGTAATAATAAGTAAACAAACAAGGGCAGGCTTGCCCATCACAAAAACAGACAACTGTCCCAAAATAACCTCACAAACGGAACCATGAGCAGATTCCACCATACATGTACATCACAAAATCACGGGCAACGGGCGGCCCACAAAATCACGGGCGACGAGCGGCCCACATTACTCACGGGCAACGAGCGGCCCACATTAACTCACGGGCAACGAGCGGCCCACATTAACTCACGGGCAACGAGCGGCCCACATTAAATCACAGGGCTGATCAAACCCCAACAATTCAATTAGACAATAGCAACTTTTACAAATTAGCTTACAGCCGTCCATGCACTTGAAAATTCCACCGGTTGAACCACCGGTTGAAATATTAGCCCCGACTGAACCGACGGGAGCTTAAACCATGCTTACAATTTCGGCTGTACTCAGTAATAATAATTAGTAATCTTACAAAATGAGGCAATGTGAGACCTTATCCCATACAAAACAGGCCACGCGCCACAAAACGCGACCCATGGGAGAAAGGACGAACATGCCCCTCACAATCTGAACGAATATCAACAATAGTAATCATTAATACATGCCCTAATATTCATCCTGAACAAGTCCGACCCTTCAGGAAAGATGAACCCGTCACAAAGCGAAATAAATGAAAATTGACCACTTAAATTGTGGGTGATGCAGAACTGCTACCCCCATTCGCCCGACTGACTGACCTAGCCCATTTGTTGATGGACCGTTTCATTTCTAATTTAGATTGGAAATCGCCCGAAATAACAAGCCCGAGGGAGGATGTCCGACCAAACAAGCCGAGCTCCTGGGAAATAAGCGCAGCATTCTTCCATAAAATGCGTATGCTTTGACGGATACAAAATGAATCTAATGGGACCAGATCATTAGTGCCAAGATGTACAATGATAAGCCCCGGAGGAGGCCCCAACATGCAAGGTCAGCCAACAACCCTGTTAAATCATTAATACAAGCCCCACCACGGCCATTCCAACGCACCCGCGAGTACATTGAGACTACGCTGTGCACGGCGAATGATGGAGTCCCCACAATCCACACATCACCTGTTCAAGACATAAAAACACAAAATTACAATGTCACACCTTACCCAACCCCAAGAAACAACGTGCTTCTGTACGAATGTATGTTGCAACGGCATCAGAACGCCAACGGCCCATATCCTTAATATCACTGTAAGGACACCCAAACCAAATGCTGTCGAAGCCGCCCCAATGCGAAAAGAGTGCGTAGTAAAATGTGAAACACCAACCCCGAAAACTCTAAGGCTTTCTTCAAGACAGCATTAAATTGAAAACGAGTGAGAGGGCTCCATCGAAATGACAGAAAACGAATAAACGGCCCGGAGGGCCTCCCTGCAGCAAAAAATGAGAATGCCTTAACAGGGCAAAGAAACTGATCACATGATTGCACCAAGCGAATGACCTGAGGGGACCCGGACTTGTCCGTTTTTGTGAAACGAAAATTAATAAGAACAGAAGCTCTGGCGTGCCCAATATTACAAAATTGAACATCAGAAAACTGTAACAGTGACTCCTGCAAACGATTCCTTGAGTCGGCGGCAAATTCGCCAATGCGCATGAACCCAAAAAAGGCACCTAACATGGCTGCCCGAAACAACACAACTTCAAACCGGCTCACACAAACATGTGGGAGGGCAATCAAAAGATTGGACAAAACTGCAACTGAAATAGGCAACCTGTTATCTCTGGATGGACGGTCCTTCGGCATCCCTCCATCAATTTAGCCACCAAAAGTCACGAGTTGGGTCAGGTAAACCGTTGATCTTATGATGAAACCCCACCGGATACATATGTTGCGATGGAACCAGGAGCCAACCGCTTTAATGACAACCAAGCAACAAATTCACGCACATCTTGCACTGTTGCCACAAAATTGCAATCTAACATAATTTCGAAATTGACAAAATGCTCTCCACCCGGTCTTATAGGTTTTTGAGTATTGGCAGCAACAGCTACTGATAATAGCCTTCGAACCTCACCTGCTAATACATGCGGAGATTCTCCGGGGATTTGTGCCATGATAGGATCCGCCCCGGGCCAACTTCCGAAAACACTGATCTGAAAAACGAGACAGTGAATCAAGAATGTTATGTACCCTGGAACGTGAACAGCCCTGAACAAAATATTGTGCATAAGGCAACGACATACAAAAGTACGAACCAATGGCATAATCTGATCTACAACGAAGATTGGTTATTGATAATATGCACAACTGCACTATTGTCCGTGCGAAAAAGCACCTTCCGTTCGAAAGCCAATGACCCCAGCAATGAACAGCCACCCCTATTGGGTAAAATTCCAAAAAGCAATGGACGGAGGGTTGTCAAGAAGCTGAGGCCACCGCCCTTGGAACCAGTGCCCTCAAAGTAACCACCAAAACCAATACTCGCAGCTGCATCGTAAAAGCGTAGATTGTGTCATTGTGATCCCAATTCGCTGGCGAAGCGAAACACCATTGAAATGGTTGAGAAATTCCAGCCATGTTAACAAATCAAGCTTGGCCCCGGCAGAAATCGAACCTTATGATGTGGTCTCTGAACCCCTTTGGTAAGGCCAACCAAACGCTTAGTGAATGCTCGCCCGTGCAATTGTTCGCAAACAAAATTGAGAGATCCAATTAATGATTGGATTTGCCGCAGCTTACCTTTGTTTTGCGCAATATCGCCCTAATCATATTACACAGCGCCTGCACTTTGTCAGCCGGCACACCTAACCTGCCGCTCTACTGAATCAATTACCAAACCGAAATAAATTATAGACTGACTGGGACTTGTGGTCTTTTCCAACGCAATCGGCACTCCCAATGAGGAACATACGCCAAACGCTTGCAATAAAGAACCACAACTTGGCGCCGATGAACCAACAAACAGAAAATCATCCAAATAATGAGTAATAAACTCTGATTGGGTTACTTGACGCACCTTGAATTCAAGAAAAGTACTAAATGTCTCAAAAAGAGAACAGGAAATAGAACACCCCATTGGTAAGCATTTATCATAAAAATATTTACCATCGAACCGAAATCCCAACAGCTCATAATCTGCGGGCGACCGGTAGTAACCGGAAGGCCGACTTAATATCTGATTTGGCCATCCAAGCCCCGCGACCTGCCCCCATTACCATGTTCACTGCTTGATCGAATGATGTGTAATGCACCGCGCAATAGCACTTATCAATGAAATCATTAATCGATCCACCTGACGGAAAGGATAAGTGATGGATCAATCTGAATGAATTCGGCTCATGCTTGGGAACTAAACCAATGGGTGAACACTGCAAATTCGGAAAAGGGGGAAACAAAGGGCCTGCAATCCTACCTAGATTAATTTCTTTATGCAATTTTCCTAGAACTACCTGTGGCCGCTGGGCGCCGAGGAAAGGCAATCAGAATCACGTCCCACCCGTGGTCTGTTAAACCCAATTTTGAAACCTTGAGTAAACCCATCCAGAAGGAGAGCAGCGGCCTCCTTGTTTGGGTAGTGGCACAACCAACCACGTAGAACACTTAAGCTAATTGGCGTTGGGGCACGAAAATTCCCTGCATGTTGTGTGCAGCCCTGTTTGCCCGCCGTGACCCTTAGTAAAGCGGAACCTGCCTGGGTGACCGCCCGCTTTGCATACTACGGGCGGTTGGGAAGAAAAATTCCGAGGACCACCCTTCACTGACCTAACGTTACTGTTGGTGTTAAACCTAACGTTGCTAACCCTAACTACGCTACATGTTGTTATCCCATGACCCACCATATTACAACGCTTACATCTATGGAAAACGGCAACGCTGCCAGTGGCAACCTTTAACACTATTGAAAGCAAAACAAACGTGCGTAGCAGCAACCTGGTAGCCAGTGCCCGCACGACCTTGATTAAAACCGGATCTAACGTTATTATTATGGTTACCCGCACTGCGTGTACTGGCACTAGAGCGGACGCAGCGACTGTTACCCACAATTCAACATCCAATTCAGCCCATGAACGTGCTGGATTAGCCTCCTGGCGCAGGACGAATTGCTCGTCGTGATGAGCGCCAACCAAAACCTGGAATTGCAAGGATGCGGTTTTCACTGTTTCGATATTTCAGTAACTCTGCGCACCGACCGGATGGCGCTCGTATAAATGGACATGAATGCATGGAAAGCACTCGTCCATTTCTCAATGGAATCAACCTTCCCCTTTGGAGCAGAAGCCGGTTTCACCACTACTTGGTTACCTTCAACTGCTAATGTCATGGCGGAGCTATTATTTTGTGCCAGCGCAAAAACAGCATTGTCACGGAGTAACGCAGCAAAATCAACAAAATGCCCGCACCAAATTTTTTCCTTTAATGCCATGGGCACATGCATAGCCAAAGCATAAGAACGCTGTACCGATGGAATGGAAAATGGCCTACCAACAGCAACGTCACCACAAACGTTAGCGTCACTATTACCAATAGCACCAGCACTAGTAACCGCAACATGTCCCCCCGGAGTGAAGACATGCGGCCCGCCATAATTTTGACCAGCCGAGCCAGCCAGCGCCAATGTACCGAAACCACTGGCTGGTACTAGTGTGCTAACTGAAACGGTATTACCAACAACATTGTCGGTAGGCAAAGAATAACCGCTAACGTTAGAAAAATCGCTACAAACGTTATGCCCAACGGAACTACTAAGCCCACCCATGCCACCAGTACCAGTATTATTAGTAGGCCTAATGAGGCCACTGACAACATTATCATGATTATAATTATCTGATCTTGAATCAATAATGCTAGTTACAGTAGGCACATACTGCCTGGCCATATCCCGGGTTGTTCCGACAAGAACAGGTTGTGGCACACAACTACTACCAGACTCACCCAGTGCAGCAGACGGTCCTGTAAGCCCAACGTTAATCGGCGAAGTAGTCATGGTACTTGTACTAGTTGTACTTGTAGTAGTACTAGTAGGCCTAACGTTAGCCTCTTGACATGCCTGATGGGGTGTGTACGCAGCAATCGGCCCAACGTTAGGAGTAAGCCCACTAGTAACAGTCCCATTGTTGCTGTCGATGGCACTATTTGTGGGCCTTGCTTGAGAACCTGGCGCTGATGACGCAGCTGCTGAAGTGTGTCGCCGCCGAGCTAGGGGCCTACGACCCTGGCCTCTGCTGGTGCTCCACGACCCCGACGACCTGCTCCCACGACCGCACCAGCACACTAGGGGAATCCAGTCGAGCGGGTCGACGACTTGTCCGCCGTTGTGGAGGCATACCACAGCCAAATCTTTGTAGGTGATATTGTGAAATGAAAATTTGTAAGTTAAATCCAACGTCGCACTGCCACCGCAACAAAATTCCAGATGCGACTCCCAATTGCAAGCTGGTCGCCGTTCAATGAAAACTATGCCGACTAACATTGACTAACGTTAGTCGCACCAGAAATCCTGTGGATGTAGTCGCGTGCGAATCAGATGTTCACGTAACAAACAGTTGGCACATAAAGAAGAATCGTCCAAAGTCAAAGACGGTGCTTTATCCAACAGAAATGTGATTAAAGAAGAGTTGGCACGTAAGGTATGATTATGAAAATGATGCCGACTAGTCGCACAAGAACTCCGTGTATGTAGCTCACGTAAGAAGAGCCAAAGGCGCTTTATCCAACAGAAAATCTGTGACTAACGTTAAATTAACTCCCAGATATAATGAAGCGAACTTAATCTCCTCAGTATAAGAAGAACCCTGCGATCTCAGTCAATGTGAAAACCGCGGGAAAATAAATGTAAAGACCAGCAAATGAGGGAGTCACAATTGAATAGTCCAGTTCAAATAAAAGCTGTAACAAAAGTGAGCCAAATTTAATAATGCCCGCTTCCAAAGTTTCTATTGGGAAGAGCGGTCCTGATTGGTCCAAACTGGCAACCCCTTGAAAACCTAAACAAAACTTGACCAACCAGAAAAAGGCCCGCGAACAAAATTGCCGCCCACCAATGAACCCGGGAAACATACTGCACAGTGAAGTACCTGGGAAAAAACGCCCCTGGGAAAACCAGCCCACGGCAACTACCCCAATGCAGTTGAGACAAAGAGGGCGCCACCCAGGACGTGTATTGCAGTGTATAAAGCATTTTATCATGAAGATGATAAAATGAAGTATTATTTATACATGTTTTCACTTGATAATACTTGTGCAAATGCAAATATAAATCTTTTTACTGTTCATTTACTGCTCTTAATTTACTTGTACACTATGTATTGGTAGTTTTTTATTTTGGTATATACTTTTTTTTCCAACGCCTCGGAATATGTTTGGTCATAGATAGATTTACAAATTTTGTATTATTATTATTATTACCATTCTACACAATTCTTCTCCTTGGACTTAAAAAGAAAATTAATTGATTTTTAAAGAAAATTTCCAAATTGTTCAATTTCAGGTCACCATAATATTAATCAGTACTCAGTGAGGGATATCTACTGACTGTTTTCTTTAATTTTTATTCAAAGTGTTTGTAAAACCTTGATCTAGCCTGTCAATCAAACAGCACAGATTAACAAATAGGGTTAAGCCTTTACATGGCAACTGTTACTACGTCAGTCAAGTGCTTAGTTTTAATGTAGATGGCGTGACTGCATTATCTGGATCAGTGTATTCCATTATTAAAGTCTTTCTATGCTCTTTCAGGATTCATTAACTAGTGCTGAGTCTCTGGTGAAGAAACATGAAGGTTTTGAGAAGACTTTACAAAGTCAAGCAGAGAAGATTGAAGAGTTACAAAGCTTTGCTTCAGCGTTAGTCCAGGGAAGTCATTATGATATTGAGAATATCAACAACAGGTGTCGTAGTGTTCTAGACCGGTAAGAATGAGTCAAATATGATGTCCACAATACCATTTATTACTGATATCAATCTTATGTTTATAATGAATCTGATATTTCAGCAGTTCTATTTTGTGGTGAATTGTTAGGAGAAACCACACATGCATGATGTACCTCAGTTGACACCATTATGCATTGTCTTACAGGCATGATGTACCTCAGTTGACACCATTATGCATTGCCATACAGGCATGATGTACCTCAGTTGACACCATTATGCATTGCCATACATGCATGATGTACCTCAGTTGACACCATTATGCATTGCCATACATGCATGCATGATGTACCTCAGTTGACACCATTATGCATTGCCATACAGGCATGATGTACCTCAGTTGACACCATTATGCATTGCCATACAGGCATGATGTACCTCGGTTGACACCATTATGCATTGCCATACAGGCATGATGTACCTCTGTTGACATCATTATGCATTGCCATACAGGCATGATGTACCTCAGTTGACACCATTATGCATTGCCATACAGGCATGATGTACCTCGGTTGACACCATTATGCATTGCCATACAGGCATGATGTACCTCAGTTGACACCATTATGCATTGCCATACATGCACGATGTACCTCAGTTGACACCATTATGCATTGCCATACATGCACGATGTACCTCAGTTGACACCATTATGCATTGCCATACAGGCACGATGTACCTCAGTTGACACCATTATGCATTGCCATACATGCATGATGTACCTCAGTTGACACCATTATGCATTGCCATACATGCATGATGTACCTCAGTTGACGCCATTATGCATTGCCATACATGCATGATGTACCTCAGTTGACGCCATTATGCATTGCCATACATGCATGATGTACCTCAGTTGACGCCATTATGCATTGCCATACATGCATGATGTACCTCAGTTGACACCATTATGCATTGCCATACAGGCATGATGTACCTCAGTTGACGCCATTATGCATTGCCATACAGGCATGATGTACCTCAGTTGACACCATTATGCATTGCCATACAGGCATGATGTACCTCAGTTGACGCCATTATGCATTGCCATACAGGCATGATGTACCTCAGTTAACGCCATTATGCATTGCCATACATGCATGATGTACCTCAGTTGACACCATTATGCATTGCCATACAGGCATGATGTACCTCAGTTGACACCATTATGCATTGCCATACATGCATGATGTACCTCAGTTGACACCATTATGCATTGCCATACAGGCATGATGTACCTCAGTTGACGCCATTATGCATTGCCATACAGGCATGATGTACCTCAGTTGACGCCATTATGCATTGCCATACATGCATGATGTACCTCAGTTGACACCATTATGCATTGCCATACATGCATGATGTACCTCAGTTGACGCCATTATGCATTGCCATACATGCATGATGTACCTCAGTTGACACCATTATGCATTGCCATACATGCATGATGTACCTCAGTTGACACCATTATGCATTGCCATACAGGCATGATGTACCTCAGTTGACACCATTATGCATTGCCATACATGCATGATGTACCTCAGTTGACACCATTATGCATTGCCATACATGCATGATGTACCTCAGTTGACGCCATTATGCATTGCCATACAGGCATGATGTACCTCAGTTGACGCCATTATGCATTGCCATACATGCATGATGTACCTCAGTTGACGCCATTATGCATTGCCATACAGGCATGATGTACCTCAGTTGACGCCATTATGCATTGCCATACAGGCATGATGTACCTCAGTTGACGCCATTATGCATTGCCATACATGCATGATGTACCTCAGTTGACACCATTATGCATTGCCATACATGCATGATGTACCTCAGTTGACGCCATTATGCATTGCCATACATGCATGATGTACCTCAGTTGACACCATTATGCATTGCCATACATGCATGATGTACCTCAGTTGACACCATTGTGCATTGCCATACAGGCATGATGTACCTCAGTTGACACCATTATGCATTGCCATACATGCATGATGTACCTCAGTTGACGCCATTATGCATTGCCATACAGGCATGATGTACCTCAGTTGACGCCATTATGCATTACCATACATGCATGATGTACCTCAGTTGACGCCATTATGCATTGCCATACATGCATGATGTACCTCAGTTGACGCCATTATGCATTGCCATACAGGCATGATGTACATGTACCTCAGTTGACACCATTATGCATTGCCATACAGGCATGATGTACCTCAGTTGACGCCATTATGCATTGCCATACAGGCATGATGTACCTCAGTTGACACCATTATGCATTGCCATACAGGCATGATGTACCTCAGTTGACACCATTATGCATTGCCATACAGGCATGATGTACCTCAGTTGACACCAGTATGCATTGCCATACAGGCATGATGTACCTCAGTTGACACCATTATGCATTGCCATACAGGCATGATGTACCTCAGTTGACGCCATTATGCATTGCCATACAGGCATGATGTACCTCAGTTGACACCATTATGCATTGCCATACATGCATGATGTACCTCAGTTGACACCATTATGCATTGCCATACAGGCATGATGTACCTCAGTTGACACCATTATGCATTGCCATACAGGCATGATGTACCTCAGTTGACACCATTATGCATTGCCATACAGGCATGATGTACCTCAGTTGACACCATTATGCATTGCCATACAGGCATGATGTACCTCAGTTGACACCATTATGCATTGCCATACAGGCATGATGTACCTCAGTTGACATCATTATGCATTGCCATACAGGCATGATGTACCTCAGTTGACACCAGTATGCATTGCCATACAGGCATGATGTACCTCAGTTGACACCATTATGCATTGCCATACAGGCATGATGTACCTCAGTTGACACCATTATGCATTGCCATACATGCATGATGTACCTCAGTTGACACCATTATGCATTGCCATACAGGCATGATGTACCTCAGTTGACACCATTATGCATTGCCATACATGCATGATGTACCTCAGTTGACGCCATTATGCATTGCCATACAGGCATGATGTACCTCAGTTGACGCCATTATGCATTGCCATACATGCATGATGTACCTCAGTTGACGCCATTATGCATTGCCATACAGGCATGATGTACCTCAGTTGACGCCATTATGCATTGCCATACAGGCATGATGTACCTCAGTTGACGCCATTATGCATTGCCATACATGCATGATGTACCTCAGTTGACGCCATTATGCATTGCCATACAGGCATGATGTACCTCAGTTGACGCCATTATGCATTGCCATACAGGCATGATGTACCTCAGTTGACGCCATTATGCATTGCCATACATGCATGATGTACCTCAGTTGACGCCATTATGCATTGCCATACATGCATGATGTACCTCAGTTGACACCATTATGCATTGCCATACATGCATGATGTACCTCAGTTGACACCATTGTGCATTGCCATACAGGCATGATGTACCTCAGTTGACACCATTATGCATTGCCATACATGCATGATGTACCTCAGTTGACGCCATTATGCATTGCCATACATGCATGATGTACCTCAGTTGACGCCATTATGCATTGCCATACAGGCATGATGTACCTCAGTTGACGCCATTATGCATTACCATACATGCATGATGTCCCTCAGTTGACGCCATTATGCATTGCCATACATGCATGATGTACCTCAGTTGACGCCATTATGCATTGCCATACAGGCATGATGTACATGTACCTCAGTTGACACCATTATGCATTGCCATACAGGCATGATGTACCTCAGTTGACGCCATTATGCATTGCCATACAGGCATGATGTACCTCAGTTGACACCATTATGCATTGCCATACAGGCATGATGTACCTCAGTTGACACCATTATGCATTGCCATACAGGCATGATGTACCTCAGTTGACACCAGTATGCATTGCCATACAGGCATGATGTACCTCAGTTGACGCCATTATGCATTGCCATACAGGCATGATGTACCTCAGTTGACGCCATTATGCATTGCCATACAGGCATGATGTACCTCAGTTGACACCATTATGCATTGCCATACATGTATGATGTACCTCAGTTGACACCATTATGCATTGCCATACAGGCATGATGTACCTCAGTTGACACCATTATGCATTGCCATACAGGCATGATGTACCTCAGTTGACACCATTATGCATTGCCATACAGGCATGATGTACCTCAGTTGACGCCATTATGCATTGCCATACAGGCATGATGTACCTCAGTTGACATCATTATGCATTGCCATACAGGCATGATGTACCTCAGTTGACATCATTATGCATTGCCATACAGGCATGATGTACCTCAGTTGACACCAGTATGCATTGCCATACAGGCATGATGTACCTCAGTTGACACCATTATGCATTGCCATACAGGCATGATGTACCTCAGTTGACACCATTATGCATTGCCATACATGCATGATGTACCTCAGTTGACACCATTATGCATTGCCATACAGGCATGATGTACCTCAGTTGACACCATTATGCATTGCCATACATGCATGATGTACCTCAGTTGACGCCATTATGCATTGCCATACAGGCATGATGTACCTCAGTTGACGCCATTATGCATTGCCATACATGCATGATGTACCTCAGTTGACGCCATTATGCATTGCCATACAGGCATGATGTACCTCAGTTGACGCCATTATGCATTGCCATACATGCATGATGTACCTCAGTTGACGCCATTATGCATTGCCATACAGGCATGATGTACCTCAGTTGACGCCATTATGCATTGCCATACATGCATGATGTACCTCAGTTGACGCCATTATGCATTGCCATACAGGCATGATGTACCTCAGTTGACGCCATTATGCATTGCCATACATGCATGATGTACCTCAGTTGACGCCATTATGCATTGCCATACAGGCATGATGTACCTCAGTTGACGCCATTATGCATTGCCATACATGCATGATGTACCTCAGTTGACACCATTATGCATTGCCAATGCCATACAGGCATGATGTACCTCAGTTGACACCATTATGCATTACCATACAGGCATGATGTACCTCAGTTGACACCAGTATGCATTGCCATACAGGCATGATGTACCTCAGTTGACACCATTATGCATTGCCATACATGCATGATGTACCTCAGTTGACACCATTATGCATTGCCATACAGGCATGATGTACCTCAGTTGACATCATTATGCATTGCCATACATGCATGATGTACCTCAGTTGACACCATTATGCATTGCCATACAGGTATGATGTACCTCAGTTGACACCAGTATGCATTGCCATACAGGCATGATGTACCTCAGTTGACACCATTATGCATTGCCATACATGCATGATGTACCTCAGTTGACACCATTATGCATTGCCATACATGTAATTTTGCATATTTCTTGTTTTTCGTGTATCCCTTTCAAGGATTTCTAATTGACCAGAAAGTGACGGTAGTATAGTCAGTCAGTCATTAATTACATTAAACCCTATAAATCATTTTATATTATTTGAATGGTTTTCATTATAGACGAGACAGATTATGGTCCCAAGCCAACAACAGACATCGTAAACTTGTTGAGTCTAAGCAGCTACATCAATTCCTTCAGAATGTTTATGAGATGATCTCTTGGATATCAGAGAAGCTTCAGATTACCAATGATGAGTCTTACAAGGATCCTACAAACCTTCAGGGCAAAATACAGAAACATCAAGCCTTTGAAGCTGAGCTGATGGCAAACAAAGACAGGATAGATTCCATAACACAGGTATTATTATTATTTTATTTGACCAAAAACAACATGGAAAATGTACATGTACAAGAATAACAATTAAAAACTAGAGCTCAATTGTATTCGTGAACGAATACCCAGCTGTTTCGCTATTTTTTATCATATTAACTTCCACTTCGAGCCATTCTGATACATTCAGATATCTTTATTATTACAGTTACTCATAACGGTTAAACAGGGCACTAACAAGCTTGTAGGGTCTGTAAAGCCACATTGTACTTCAACAGGTAAATAAATCAAATAAAACAAAAGAATTGGGAAAATTCATGAAACGTTTCAATGTCAGTTTATTTTCTTACAATATTGAGTCATTTTATGAAAACTATAGATAGGCCTAAATATTAACTTCATTTTAAAGGAACAGTCAGAAAACAATTTTGCGATTATTCTTGTGTTTCTTCAATTGAAATGTCCTACAGACCCTTGTATACAGATGACGTTTAGTCTGGTAGTTGAAGATGAAATATAGATGCTACACGGAAAAAATGGTATTAAGCTGTTTTTGGTGTCCAAACAAAACACATTTCTAAGTTGAACAACATATCAAAATACTAAAATCCTGTTTGGGGAACAATGCATAGTTTGTTTTCCCATTACGGTGTGCAAAAAAATTACTATTCTTAGTAATCTTAGCATAGGATTTGGAGGGAGATCAAACATTCTTCCATTTCTCCATCATGAGTAGACCAATGTTAATGTAAATTGCTAGAACTGTTGTTCAGGCACATGAAAATACAATGACATTATCAGTTGTCATGGAAACAACCACTAGAGGGCGCTAAACTCACTCTTACTCGTAAGTACAATTAATTGATGAACTTTTTGATGACTGTTAAAGCAAAATAACGTACATTTAAACATTACGAAAAGTTCCACATTTAAATGTTGCTTAAAATACGCGTGAGTATAGCGCCCTCTAGTGGTTGTTTCCATGACAACTGAGATGTCATCGTAATTTCATGTGACTGAACAACAGTTTAGTCTACTTATGATGGAAAAATGTAGGAATGTTTGATCTTCCTCCAACCCCTATGTTAAGATTGCTAAAAAAATCTTATGCACACCATAATGGAGAAAAAACTATGCAAATTATGCATTGGTCTACTACTTCGATTTTCCTATACTTTTAATATGTTATTTTGTGAGCTATTCCAAATTAAATGCAGATTAATGGCTTCTGTTGCAATTTGTTTTGGGTTGACCCCTTTTTATCATATTATTTTGATTGGACTATGTATTTAGGTCCAAATTAAGCAAAAATGTGCAAAATATTCAAACACTCATAAAACATTTTCCACAAACAGGATTTTTGCGGATTTGAGATACTTGTATGTTGT
Organism: Zoroaster sp. YZ-2022; assembly: GCA_029582265.1. NCBI lineage: Eukaryota > Metazoa > Echinodermata > Asteroidea > Forcipulatida > Zoroasteridae > Zoroaster > Zoroaster sp. YZ-2022. The sequence continues at coordinate 48,412,791 of CM055821.1, forward strand.
TCTATGGCATATTGCTCATCTGGTGTAAAAATCATCTTTATACCATTTTTCCCAGTCAAAATGTCCAACGGCCAGACTAGTTTGTTTACCTCGTAACATAAGAATGGGAACCCGTGGTGTGTATCCCATGGTCTGCACAACTGTCTGAAATGCAGTACCCTTTGGGGAGGGGAGGGAACTTAAGCAATGCGGTTAACCAGCGGCGTCAAAAGAACAAAACACTATTAAAGGAGGTGGCTTGAGTGTAATTACATGACAAAAATTGTTGTAACCAATACAATGACGAACAACCATTAGAACTCGATCTTCAACCAGAAGAGGGCGCTATTTCATGCAAAACTCGGAGCCAGCCGTGTGTAATTGCTTTCTCTCTGCAGCACACGGTATCTGTAGAGCTCTAACAACATTGCTATATTTGAACTTCTGGTTTCGACAGGAAGCAAACGTCACAATAAGGTCATATTTGCACGAATTGTCAAGTGGGTAACGACCTACAATATGGCTCAAAGATCATAATTATAGCTATTGTGGTTCAAAAGTTATAAATTTTTTAATAGTTTTTCAATATTAATCTTTAACTTAGTGTAACTTGACACCTGATGACGTCATAATGACGTAATTTGTTTTGATATTTAAGTTGATTCATAAGCTACAATATGACATATCATTTGTGGTAATGTGACATTGGCAAGTGTACAAGTGAAATTAACGTCTTTTTAAACCTGTCGCTAGAGGGCGCTCTTGCATATGATGACGTCATCAGACCTACTATCGAAAAGAGTACACCCTACTGATGATTACATACACAGAAATCATAGCATTATTTTTTATCATATTGGCTGTAGAGCTCTTTAAACTTGAACTTCCGGTTTGGACCGGAAGCTAAGGTCAAAATAGGTCATATCTGTACCTAAATACGGAGTGGGTAACGACCTACAATATGCCACATAGATGAAATTGATAGCATATGTGGTTCAGGAGTTATTAATTTTTTTAATGTTTTTTCATTATTAATCTTTGATTTAGTGTAACTTGACACCTGATGATGTCATTATGACGTCATTGCAATATGCACACACATTGCACTATTGCCTTTGGTCCCTAAGTTTCATTGCAATCGCATTGTGGAACACTGCAAAAGGCGTTCAGAATGAAACATGTGTTGTGCAATGCACTTCGATGCAGAAGCGCTGAAAAATTTAAAAAAGAAAAAAAAAAACTGTAAGAAAAACAACAGCTGTTTCGCTGCGCTTCGCTGCGAAACAGCTAAAAAACCCAGGTACAACCAGATGCTTAATAAATAAAAACTCAACAAACGATAGATACAATTGCCATTAGTATAACTTGTTGAATTTTTTCATGTAACATTTTGAGAAAAAATGTCACTTTGCCTTAGAGGAAGGTCCTTATTGTACATACATGTCCTTGAGGTTGGTAACAGATAACTGTAAAGTTTAAGAGCCATTTGATATTAATTGTATGATTACAGGAAGGTACAGATATGGTGAGTACCAATCACTTTGCTTCTGAGGAAATACAAAACAAACTCACTCACATGGAAGAAAAATGGCAACAACTTATGAACACATCTACAATGAAGAGAAATATGCTGAATGATGCATATCAGGTAGGATTTAAAGACAATTAACTATTTATTATTCTGTGTGGTGAAGGTGTCTTACAGTAGAAGGGCTTCGTTGGTTGAGATCTTTTCACATTTATTCTGTTGTTGTTCATATTTAGTGACTTTAGAAAGTTCTAGAATTTTACATACATTGTTCATGTGATAGAAGAATATGGCACATTTTGTTCAATATATGATAATTGTTCATTTACACGAGGGATAGTTTACTCTCCTTTAAAAATAATGAAATTTACAATCCACCTGTTTTTAATGATTGCTGATAGATATGATAGATTGTAAACATATCTGCTTATGATTAAAAATAATAACATTGTAGTATATTTTCATGATTGGAAGTTTGAACTACTCTTTTGGGCTGTTTACTCATTTAACAATTAGATATATTTGTTTTATTCCCAAGGCCCTGGTATTCCAACGTTCTTTAGATGACCTTATGACCTGGCTGACTGAAATGGAGACACAACTTGCCTCTAAGGATCTTGGTAAAGACCTTAGTAGTGTTAACAAACTCTTCAAGAAACATACTGTAAGTCATTGATGACAACCTCACCTATGTACCCTATTCCAGTGACATTTCAGAATGTTAATATTTAATAATGATATTGTAAAAGAGCTGAGTAGCTTTTTATCTTTTAATATTATGTTTCCATGGTAACATTCTCCACAGGGTCTTGAATCACAGATGAGTGCCCATGATGATAAAGTAGCTGATGCTAAGACGATGGCAGAATCATTTCAAGATGCCAACCATTTCTTGAGTGATGAATTAACACAGAAAATTCAACAGATTGTGCAAAGGTTTGATAACTACGTCAGTTTTTCAATCCGCTAAAACATGCAAGTCTCATGACTTCATATTCACTTTCTGTGTACATCAATTCCTGGATACCAAACACTGACTAGTTTAGCCACGGACCTTCTGGTCTGTCTAACATACCATAGTAATGTGTGTAATCAATTGATTATCAATTGATTATACAGTTGTAAGGTCAATAATTTTAGTCATTAATTTGCAATTTCTTCAGTATGTTATAAGTTGTAATGCTTACTTAAATTTAAAAAAAAAGTTTGTCAGTATAGTCCAGTCTGGAGAAAAAACAAACGGGAAAAATGCTAAATTGCTGCACATGTTGAATCTCATAATCAGAATTTGTTTCTCTGATTTCTACAAATCTCGTATCAAATGAAAGAGGAAAATCTAGAGAATCAAACCATACCAAAATCTCACTTTTGAAAATTGGGTCCAAGTTTAGGGTGTCCAGAAGTTCTGTATTCTCTTAAGCTCTCAGTAGTTTTGAAGTCATCTTGCAAATCTATACCAGAAAAAATTGCAAGTTAATATAAAGAATCTGAAGAAATGAGCATAAATTATATGAGTTAAAGGGACAGTATCGTCACGATCAACAGGGCATGGAATCAGAAGGCTAGTTTTAGATTAACTCAGTGACTACCATAATACCCCACATGATAAGGTCATATTACCATTGCTGCTTTATAAATGAGCCAGTAAACTAGGACTTAAGCTAGGACATCGATTCCATGCCCTGATTCCATGCCCTGATTCCATGCTCTGATCGTGACGCTACTGCTGCTTTAATTTGTCAATGTACTATCTGATAATGGAGTTTTCATTGAGCTGAAATGTTCACCACAGGTTGATTTCTGTTCATATGTCTTGATCCTAATTAATGTACATAATAACCTTCATATGTCTTGATCCTAATGAATGTACATAATAACCTTCATATGTCTTGATCCTAATGAATGTACATAATAACCTTCATATGTCTTGATCCTAATGAATGTACATAATAACCTTCATATGTCTTGATCCTAATGAATGTACATAATAACCTTCATATGTCTTGATCCTAATGAATGTACATAATAACCTTCATATGTCTTGATCCTAATGAATGTACATAATAACCTTTATATGTCTTGATCCTAATGAATGTACATAATAACCTTCATATGTCTTGATCCTAATGAATGTACATAATAACCTTCATATGTCTTGATCCTAATGAATGTACATAATAACCTTCGTATGTCTTGATCCTAATGAATGTACATAATAACCTTCGTATGTCTTGATCCTAATGAATGTACATAATAACCTTCATATGTCTTGATCCTAATGAATGTACATAATAACCTTCATATGTCTTGATCCTAATGAATGTACATAATAACCTTCATATGTCTTGATCCTAATGAATGTACATAATAACCTTCATATGTCTTGATCCTAATGAATGTACATAATAACCTTCATATGTCTTGATCCTAATGAATGTACATAATAACCTTCGTATGTCTTGATCCTAATGAATGTACATAATAACCTTCATATGTCTTGATCCTAATGAATGTACATAATAACCTTCATATGTCTTGATCCTAATGAATGTACATAATAACCTTCATATGTCTTGATCCTAATGAATGTACATAATAACCTTCGTATGTCTTGATCCTAATGAATGTACATAATAACCTTCGTATGTCTTGATCCTAATGAATGCACATAATAACCTTCATATGTCTTGATCCTAATGAATGTACATAATAACCTTTATATTCTCAAGCATATTTGAACTAATATAATTCGTAGAACAACAAATCTTTTTAGTTATACATTTGGTTTTAACTCTGATAAGTATTTGTTGATAATTGTTTGATATTCTTAGATATGAACTTTTGAAGGAGCCATTACGTTTACGAAGAAACAACTTAGAAGATGCTCTTCTTCTTTATCAATTCCATCGAGATGTTGATGATGAAATGTCTTGGATCAGAGAGAAGGAACCAGTGGTAATCTCATCAGACTTAGGAAGCAGTCTCCATGCAGTCCAAAGCCTCTTCAAGAAACATCAGGTAGGATTTGTTTTTGTTTTTTTATATTTTGATATCATTATTTTGATTTAGTCTTTTGTTTTGTCATTGGAATGTGCGTCAAAACATTCTGCTAATGGAAACGTATATCATTATGTATTCATGTTTTTATTGAATTTTTAAATCAATTTTGGCTTCATAGGACTATGGCTTTCAATTATAATCTCCTTTTGTGTGGTTAAAAGCAAGCACTCAGCACTAGCAGTCAGCAGATACATGTTTTTTCTTGTCTATGAATTCCAACCATAGATGCAACTTTATGAATAGTTATATGAAGAAGTAAAGACTGTTTGCGGTGACACCATTTAAACATTCTTTCATGCATTAGTCTTCCTTATAATATGAAGAAGGAATACCAATATACATGTATAAAGCAAACAAATAAACATGATAATGGTAAGGCTGAGAAGAAATACATGAAATAATCAGATGATTATGTTGTTATGACATTGATGTATGTTACAGGCTTTAGAAGCAGAATTGACAGCGCATGAGCCACTCATTAATGCTGTCACATCATTCATGTATATGTTATTATGACATTGATGTATGTTACAGGCTTTAGAAGCAGAATTGACAGCGCATGAGCCACTCATTAATGCTGTCACATCATTCATGTATATGTTATTATGACATTGATGTATGTTACAGGCTTTAGAAGCAGAATTGACAGCGCATGAGCCACTCATTAATGCTGTCACATCATTCATGTACATGTTATTATGACATTGATGTATGTTACAGGCTTTAGAAGCAGAATTGACAGCGCATGAGCCACTCATTAATGCTGTCATATTCATGTATATGTTATTATGACATTGATGTATGTTACAGGCTTTAGAAGCAGAATTGACAGCGCATGAGCCACTCATTAATGCTGTCATATCATCCGCTCAGCAACTAATACAAGGTGAACACTATGCTATACAAGACATTAATGAAGAACTGACTCAGATACAAACCTCATGGTATCATCTTAAGGAAATAGCTGAAGAAAGGAAGAGGAAACTTCTTGATGCTTTGGAGTCTCAGACGGTGAGTGCAAATTGAAATTGGTTTTCATATTTTGCCACATTTCATGAGGTAGATATTATGTAGAATTTTTAATAACTGTTTTATATTGTATACGTATTGTTTTTGTGTTATTTGTTGTGTTTAATTTACTAAAGACAACAATTAACCATTGCTTAGTTGGTTTCATTGAGTGATCACAATGAAGTAAATAAGATAAGCATATGCCCCCAGACAGTTTAGACAATCTGATTGGTCAGATAAATACTTTTCATTATGAAAATCATACCAGTTTGTATGTGAGCTGTGTGCCTGCTCAGTTTGTATGTGAGCTGTGTGCCTGCTCAGTTTGTATGTGAGCTGTGTGCCTGCTCAGTTTGTATGTGAGCTGTGTGCCTGCTCAGTTTGTATGTGAGCTGTGTGCCTGCTCAGTTTGTATGTGAGCTGTGTGCCTGCTCAGTTTGTATGTGAGCTGTGTGCCTGCTCAGTTTGTATGTGAGCTGTGTGCCTGCTCAGTTTGTATGTGAGCTGTGTGCCTGCTCAGTTTGTATGTGAGCTGTGTGCCTGCTCAGTTTGTATGTGAGCTGTGTACCTGCTCAGTTTGTATGTGAGCTGTGTACCTGCTCTTAATGGGAAGATACAACACTAATATATGAAAACATAGCTTCATTTGAATCTTCTTGTACTCAATATATACTACTCAAAACAATTAAGGGAACACCGGAATAATCTCAGTTAAAGCAAGATCATTTATTTCAGATAAACACAATGTTTCGCAGAATTGATGAGAAACAACTGCATAATGAAACAGATGATAAAGGATGCATGTAGTGATTACATATTTCATGACATGACTACTGAAAGAGAGAGGGGGTTGCAAATGAAAATCCCGGTTTATGGAATATTTCAAACCTATTTGATGTTAAAAATCCGGTGTTCCCTAAATTGTTTTGAGTAGTATATATACATCATTAAACTAACAGGTTTTTTCTATTTAATTTCTGTTTAAAATTTTTTGACTGCATTTAAAAAAAAAAGCTATTCCTTTTTCTCTCTGAGATGAAAGTACTTAAGATGAAATTTATCATAATAATTTATACTTGTACCAACTTAACACCAAGAAAACATTTAAAGAATAATTCAGTTAAATAAATAAAGATGTGAATTCATTTGTAGGAACAAATATTTGACATTTAACCCCAGGGCTACGAAACATTGGTCTTTATCTTGTGGTGAAGACCATGTGTCAAATGTTTATTCCCATAGAATTGAGTTGCTGCATTCACATGTTATACCTGTAGTTCAAGCTATGCTATTGGGATGTTTTTTTTTTTCAGGTAGCACCCAGTGGTGATGGAATGTTTAGGGCACCCAAGGTTTTCAATTATTTGACGCAAAATTTGCTCTCATTATTCTTTGCATGGTATAGTTTTACTCAGAAGTAGCCGAGGCGGAATCTTGGATTAAAGAAAAGCGCCCGTTACTGGCCAATTCAGACTATGGCAAGGATGAAGATGCAGTGATGTCATTGATTAAGAAACTTGATGCCCTGGACTTGGATCTAGAGAGCTTCCACAAGAATATTGACAACTTGGCTGGTCTTAGTAAAGGACTCATAGCAAGAGGACATTTTGACAGTGTTGATATTGGAAGGAGACAGGTAAAAATATATGTCTTTACAAATTGACTGTCTGTCTTCATGAGTGTTGAAGTTAGGCTTGCATTAAAACTGATTTTAATTTATTAAAACTGATTTTAATATTTATTTATTTGTCAGAAATGTTAGTTAATTTCCTTCCTTATGCAAACATTCTTAAAACAGCTTGATGATAATGACACCAAAAATATCTCCATTGAATTTTCTATAAACATAACTGAACATCTTAAAGTACACTGCTTAATATACTTGCTTCTTTTACTTTGCTTCAGAAATGTTAATCCTACAGTCTGGATAAAATAAGCTAATTAGATTTGAATAATTTTGTCCGTATTGCAGACTGAAGTTGAAATGTCTTACCAAGAAACACTGGAATTATCACAACGTCGAAGGAAAGCCTTAGCAGATCATAAGACATTGTATGAGTTCTACAGTGAAACAGAGGAGACAGTTGACTGGATTCAAGAACATGAGACTGTAGCATCATCAGAGGATTATGGCAAAGATTTAGAACATGTTGAGGTATGGAAGTACATGTAACTATGGTAATTAGTACTGGAAGAAAATAAATACACAAACAAGTTGAATAATCTCTATTCCATTGGAGTAAGATACCCCCTAGTGCATGTAGTCTGTTATTGAAAAGTTGTAACATAATTTAATATGCTTGAAATTAAACTGTGAAAGCAAAAACAAAATAGATAATACATATGATACATTAAGTTATAATGAATTGTATTGCCAAGTACATATATGTTATTCTTTTGAGTTAAATGAAAGTCAAAGTATTATTTGAATGTTCTCAACTAACCTCCCTGCCATGATGTCAACATTTAACTTAAAGTTGCAACCCTTCCCCAGAGTATGAGGCATTTTCTGATTTTATTTTTTTTAAATTTTTTTTTTAATAAAACAGAAATTACAATTAAATTAATTATTATTCAGATGCTTCTTGGAATGATTTTAATGGCCTTATATCCAGTATTTATTACCTTATCTTATTTCAATTAACCTTATAAACTAAATATAAAATACAATAACCTTCTTAGATTCTTCAAGCCAAATTCAATGACTTTACTCATGATCTTCTCAACAATGAATACCGCATCACAGCTGTTGGTAGTAATAGTCTCCATCTTGTGGATGAAGGAATTGGTGATGAGAAAGAAATATTAGAACGATGTCATCAGGTGGAAGAAATGTGGGAACAGTTGAAAGAAATTACCAATGTTAGAACTGAGGTAAGTTAGATGGTTCCAATTGATAGTTAAATACAGCATTAAAGAGTTATAAGTTTTGTAAATTTCACCATGGAGGTTTGCTTAAGTTACCATTACACAAATCTAGAGTTGGCAATAGTGTGGCCACCTGAGAAACTCGATCATGTGTAGTCTTAGACCAAGACAAGAGAAATCTATTCTTAATGTACACAATGTGCAGGTACATCAAGATGTGATTACTTTCACAATATGTCTAGGCTGAAGACTAAGTCATACGTGCAGTCAAGTTCAACTTAATTCTTAATGTAACCAGACTGGCATTGACGAAAACAAATTTTACTTTCTCCAGTGTCAGTATGGATACATACTAGATTGGATCGGATGAACAAATACTACAGTAGCTGTATGTTACCATGGAAGAAGGGTTTCATGATAAACTAGTATAGCATGATTGTGTTTACCGAAAAAGTGGATACTATAAGACCACACAACCCTGGAAAGCTTGACCGACAAAATGGTGGATAGCAACAATAACCAGGTGACTATATAGTGGTCAATCCAGAGTGTTTAACTGGTCAGATGGATATATTGTAAAACCAGAGAATTCATCACACCATGAATTCTGATCTTACAGGCTTTAGCAGCAGCTAAGTTGATTCACGCATTTGACCGGGACTCTGACGAAACTAGAAGTTGGATTCAAGAGAAAGAAACGGCTGCATCCTCTGAAGATTATGGTCATGACTTGGCAAGCGTACAGGCTTTTATTAGAAGACATAATGGTCTAGAGGTAAGTACATTACCTATGAGAGAAGTTCTGTACTGTAGTCTTGAAAAATACAAGATCTTACATTTATATTTTTCACAAGAGAAAGATATGTATGGAAATTATCTTAAATTCAAATAAATTGAAACTTGTTTGTTGCAAATGTTACCATGAAATAATTGATGTATTGTTGATATGGGCATGATTTATATTCTGTATTTCAGAGAGATCTTGTAGCTCTTGAGGAACAGGTTGCATTAATTTCAACTACAGCTTCTCAACTCGTAGAGCATTTCCCACATGCATTTGATCACATCAGTTCTAAGAATGATACAGTTGTTGAGGCCTGGAACCTATTACTTGAAGAAGCTGCAACAAGGAAAGATCGTCTTACACAGGCAGAACACTTACAAACTTACTTGACTGATTACAGAGAAATAAGGTTAGTGTTACATACAGGTAGAACACTTACAAAGTACAGGGAAATAAGGTTAGTCTTGCTCCAGATGTTATCTAGGGGACATTCATTGTTGTCAACTCATGACTCATGGGCTTAGTATGTAATGCTAGTAATATTACTGCAAGTTATAATATTTAGCCTACATTGTGTTCTGTCTTGTACTACAGTGCATGGATCAGTGAGATGATGGCTTTAATTATAACCCATGAGACACCCCATGATGTACATAGTGCTGAATCCCTACTGAGTCGACATGCTGAACATAAAGCAGAGATAGATGGTAGAACAGATAGTCTGGTGCAGTTTACAAATACTGGCAAGGAGCTTATTGATAATGGTCACTTCCTTGCTGATGAGGTAGGAAATACTATATTTTACATTGTCTATTGCTTTGTAGATTCACTATTATTCTTGTGATTACTCAGGTGGAACTATTGAAATGATATTTTCTAGTAAATTAAATGACCTGATAGACAGTTCAGGGAAGAGTTGGTAGTTTGATTTTGGTCAATTCTTTTAATTTTGTATTTTATTTCATTGATTTGTTTTGGTTTTATAGTAGGCCTACCGTTTAGAAGGGGGGGGGGGGTTGACAACTTCTATAGAGGATGCTTAACAAATTGTACACTTTTAGTATACAACCATCTTGATTTAGTCTGAAAATCAAAAAAAGGCCTATGTCCACAAAAGACTGGTGCCTTTAGCATTATATGTTTTCATGGTTTAAACAGTCAGGGAACCTGATATAAGGATTCATATAATGATAAGGGTGTATGTTGTCTTGATAATATTCAGATTTCTGATAAGGTGCAGCAGCTTCATAACTCTTGGGCTAGTCTTCATCAAACATGGGAAGAGAAACAATCATTATATGATACCTATTTGGATGCTCAGTTATTCCAACGAGACTTAAAGCAAGCTGAGACATGGTTGAATGCTAGAGACCCAATACTTAAGGATCAGTCATTCCTGGTAAGTCAATATGCAGATTAGTCTATGTTAAGACATTAGTTAATTCTGAAAATGTATATTATGCACAGTGAAGCTTTAATTGATACTTCAGGGAGCATTAAGCAAAATAGCATTACTCATACTTCAGAATAATGTTTATCATATTCATCAGTGTTCAAAAGTTGTACCTTAATGTTTGTTAATATTATTCATTTTTATTTATGTAAATTTAGTAAATCTGTGCATATTTTGTGATAAATTGATATTTGTTGTGTATTTAGGAGGATACCCATGATATTGAAGAGATGATCAAGAGACATGAAGACTTTGAAAAAACCATAGTTGCTCAAGAGGAGAAGTTTGCTGCCCTCAGGAGACAAACCAAGGTAAGTTAATAGAGATGAATCATGATTTAAATAATAAATGTTGGAACTTTTGTTTAGTGTTCTTAGTTAAAGTGGGTCATTCCACGTCAAATCACACACTTTCTGAGGTCAATCTCATGGATTTTTTTTTTACTTTCTAGGTTTGTTTGGTTGTATGAGAATACTCCAAAACTGAAATTTGAGCGTTTTTGGTCATGTGGTTTGTGAGTTACAGGTCGTTGAAGTTTTGACCTTTCATTTGACCTCTACAACTTTGGAAATCTGTAACTCCGGTTAAGAATATCGTAAGAAAGTGATTTTTGTGTTAAATGAAAGCTCTTATCATCACAAATTATCAACTTTGCAATTTGGTCAAGCAAAGTGTACTTTGACCTTTGACCCCACGCGGGCCGCAAAATTAAAATTCATGAAATTCTGTCAAACAAAGGCCCAAAGTATACTCATTGTGTATACCAAATATAAAAATGGGCTCAAGTAATTAAGATAGGGTGTACTTTTAAAGATGGGCAGGGCACTCCAATGCTGATATACAGCGTACATTATGTATACTATGTATAGTACATAATGTACATTGTATACTGTACATTATGTACATTGTATGCATCAATTTCAAAGATGTCTTGATTAACTGGATAATAGAATGATGGAGCAGGGCCATGTGGGTGCAAGAAGTTTACCTTAACAAATGAGCTTTGTAGCTTGGTTCCAAGAAAACAACCTAACCACCAAAAGCCATCATACTCTGCTGTGTTATAGCCACTTATGTCTTTTTGCATAGGAAATTTTTCCAGTAGTGTAACACCATGGAGTGCCATGGTCGAGCGGTTTAGTGCATCGGATTTGTGTTCTGATGGTTGAGTCGTCAGAATGTGGGTTCAAATCCCAACCGCGACCATGGTGCTTGTGTCCTTGAACAAGAAACTTTACCATAATTGCTTCTCTCCACCCAGGGGTAAATGGGTACCTGTGAGGGCAGAGTTGATTGTTGTGTTTGATTAGCCATATATGCGCTGTAATGGCAGCAATTGAGCTGTATACTCCCCAGGGAGCTGAGATGGTTTCAAGAATGATTTATGCGCCTGATGAGCAGGGGTAATAATATAATGTGCCTTGAGCACCAGTTTGGTGGATATGTGCGCTATATAAGTCCACATTATTATTATTGTTCTTATTATTATTATTATTACCTGTGGTTACATATTCTTGTCGGATGGTATGGCTAGTGACTACTAGAGAATTCACTGACCTCAACACATTCTTTTGACACTGGTTTGTAGGCATGTATTTTTTGAGTTCCTGGGATAGTGTTTGCATTTTCAAAGTGATTTTTCAAGAGATTTCCTTTGTTGTGCTACTCAGTTGTTGTGAAGCAAACATGCATTCCTGTAATTTCTTTGCATGCGAACTCGTACAGTTGTCTAGGTGTGATTATTTGATTGTCATAAGGCTGGCTTTGAAGGCTATAATAATAATAATAATAATAATAATAATAATAATAATAATAATAATAATAATAATAATAATAATAATAATAATAATAATAATAATAATAATAATAATAATAATAATAATAATAATAATAATAATAATAATAATAATAATAATAATAATAATAATAATAATAATAATAATAATAATAATAATAATAATAATAATAATAATAATAATAATAATAATAATAATAATAATAATAATAATAATAATAATAATAATAATAATAATAATAATAATAATAATAATAATAATAATAATAATAATAATAATAATAATAATAATAATAATAATAATAATAATAATAATAATAATAATAATAATAATAATAATAATAATAATAATAATAATAATAATAATAATAATAATAATAATAATAATAATAATAATAATAATAATAATAATAATAATAATAATAATAATAATAATAATAATAATAATAATAATAATAATAATAATAATAATAATAATAATAATAATAATAATAATAATAATAATAAAGGGTATTTATATAGCGCCTTTAACAAGATCAAAGCGCTTAACAGATTAAGAAAGGAAAAAAACCTAGCAATGGCTACAAAGGAAATAAGAAGAGAAAGGTTTTGAGAAGTTTAAAAAAAAATTTCTGATGTGAACAGGGAGTTTGTTCATTCCTTAGGGCCAGCTATGGCAAAAGCCTTGTCACCAGTTTTGTGTGATTTTTATATTAACATATAAACGGGATGTATCAGATGAAGACCGAAGCCCCTCCCTACCTGGGACATAAGAGGACAGTAGGTCAGTCAGGTAGGGAGGAGGTATGCCATGTTGGCACTTGAAAAGATTGAGAAGTAATTTAAAAAGGATGCGATGCTTAGCAGGTAACCAGTGTTATTGTTGCAGAAGTTCCGGGGCATCGGAGAATCGGCTGACTGAGTATACCAGCCTAGCAGCTCGATTTTGTACTTTCTGGAGTCTGTTGATCTCTACTTGACTAACACCATACAACAGAGAATTACAGTAGTCAAGGCGGGAGAGGATGAGAGAGCATACTGTGTGATGGCAAGTGGGTTGATCGATATATTTGCAAATGTGATTTAAGTTGAGTAAGTGGAAGAGATGTTTTAGGGTACCTGAAACACCATCACATGCTGTTTTCCCATGAGACGTTGTGAAGAAGTGGCACTCTGCTGGAACTCAGAAATCAGCAACAGGGAGGACCTACATTCTTCCCCAAAAATTTACTTCAAAACAGAAAAGGCTTACAGTGAACCATGAGTGAACTGCATGTAATGTACCAAATATACATTTGTGATATGTCCTTGCATGGTCTGCAAATACACACTTTTATGGTAGAATTCTTTGTTTTAAGGTGTTTTGTGTTTACCATATTATTCCTTAGGGTACATACCGAGTTATATTATTCCTTAGGGTACATACCGAGTTATATTATTCCTTAGGGTACATACCGAGTTATATTACCGAGTTATATTGAGAAAAAGATGGACCACTTGCTTATTTAAAAAAAAATTTTTCCAAATTGCAAAGTTGATAATTTGTGATGATAAGAGCTTTCATTTAACACAAAAATCACTTTCTTACAATATTCTTAACCGGAGTTACAGATTTCCAAAATTGTAGAGGTCAAACGAAAGGTCAAAAGTTCAACGACCTGTAACTCACAAACCACATGACCAAAAACGCTCAAATTTCAGTTTTGGAGTTTTCTCATACAACTGAACAAACCTAGAAAGTAAAAAAAAAATCTGTCAGATTGATCTCGGAAAGTGTGTGATTTGACATGGAATGACCCAGATGTGCATTTGTAGATGAAATTAATAAGGCATGAATTTGCTATGTACATGATGTGTTCAGAAGATTTTATTCTTATCTAAAGGAAGGAAAAGAAATTGAAAGACTGGAGATCAATATACTTGGAATGTGTGAAGTAAGATGGACAGGAGCTGGTGAAATTTCTTCAGATAAATATACTATCATTTATTCAGGAGGACAGAAGCATGAAGAAGGGGTGGGATTCATAATAGACCAAGAGCATGCAAAATCTCTGAAGGGCTTCTGGAAAATATCGGATAGAAATTGTATGATAAAGCTAGACGCTAAACCGCTTGATATTAATATCATTCAAGCATACGCCCCAACATTTGACAGTAGCAACGAAGAGTTAGATAAGTTCTATAGTGAGTTAGAAACAGCTTTAAAGCAATGCAAATCATGTGATAATACCATCATACAAGGAGATTTTAATGCAAAGGTGGGCAAAGGAGCTGGAGACGAGAGCGTGGGAGCGTATGGCTTGGGACGAAGAAATGATAGAGATGATCAACTGGTGGAATGGATAAAAGAGCATGACTTGATCATCGGAAACACTAGCTTCTGTCAGCCAAGTAGAAGATTGTGGATATGGAAAAGTACCGGTGACATCACAAGAAACCAAATAGATTATGTCATGATAAAAAAGAGATTCAGAAACTCATTGATATCCTGCAAAACATACCCTGGAGCAGATTGCTACAGTGACCATGTCCCTATGATCAGCAAAGTTAGGTTGAAATTGAGAAAACTAAGAAAAACCAGGAAAGAACCAAAGTTAAATTTTGTGCTATTGAAAAAAAGATCCAGAAATAAGAATAAAATATTCAACTGAAGTTAAGAACAGATTCGAAGCATTAGAAGGATTACATGACATTGAACAACAATGGGAAAATTTTAGAGAAAGTATCAACAAAGCAGCTCAGGAAATCATCCCAAAAGTGAAAAAAAAGCAAAACAGAAATGGATGACAGATGAAATATTAACTCTAATGGACAAAAGAAGAGGGAGTGCAAGAAATAGTGAGGAATACGAAAAATTACAAAGAATGATTAAAGCTAAATGTAAAGCAGCAAAAGAAAAATGGTTAAATGAGAATTGCGAAGAAGTAGAACAACTTCATGGTCGAGACATAAAATCAGTGCACAGGAAGATTAATGAAATGACAGGCAGAAAGAAAACATGCTCGAACACAGGATGTCTAAAATCAAAAGAAGGGGATATAATTATGGAAAAGGAGAAGATAGTAGAGTGATGGGAAGAGTACATTAGAGATCTGTATAGCGATGATGAAAGAAAATAACATTTTCAAATCAGAAATAACATAGAAGGACCCCCGATTCTCAAAAGTGAAGTAGAATATGCAATGAGGAAAACGAAAAGAGGAAAACTGCAGGGCCTGACAACATCACCATAGAGCTGTTGGAAGCATTAGACAAGTTTGGTATAGAACAAGTCACCAAACTACTTAATAAAATATATGACACTGGTCACATACCAGAAGATCTTTCCAAATCGATATTTATCGCACTTCCTAAGAAGCCAGGGGCGATTGAGTGCGAGCTACACAGGACAATCAGTTTGATGAGCCATCTTACAAAGATTTTACTTAGAATAATAATGCAAAGAACAAGGAGCAAGACCAAACTAGAAATAGCACAGGAACAATGTTGCTTCGTTGAGGGGAAGGGAACATCAAATGCCATATATATCTTGAGAACCATTACAGAAAGATCAACGGAAGACCTCTATCTCTGTTTTATAGACTTTACCAAGGCTTTTGATACCGTAAAGCACAAGGAATTTATGAAAATGCTTCAATATATAAATATAGATGGTAAAGACCTAAGGATAATCAGGAACATGTACTGGCAACAAACAGTGACCATTAAAATAAACAACGAGTTCAGCAAATATCAAAAGATCGTAAGAGGGGAGTGAGACAAGGATGTGTGCTCTCACCAGACTTGTTTTCTCTTTACAGTGAGATCATTATTAGAAACATCAAAGACAAGCCAGGAATAGGTGTAGGAGGTACAAACATCAACAATCTCAGATATGCTGATGATATTGTACTGATAGCAGGAACAGAAAGAGAACTGCAAGAACTAGTGTTCACGATTAACGAAGAAAGTACAAATATGGGCATGAGTTTGAATGTTAAGAAAACAGAAACAATGGTTATCTCAAAGAAGGATACACCAACATGTAATATTAAACTAAACAACAAGTCATTAAAACAAGTACAGAATTTCAAATACCTTGGTACATAGATATCAGCAGATGGCAAGTGCAAGACAGAAGTCAGTTCGAGAATAATGCAAGCGAAAAAGACTTTTGGACAAATGAAAAGTCTACTTACTAACCAAAGTATATGAATAAAAATTCGCCTGAGAGTACTTGGCTGTTACATCTGGCCAATTTTAATGTTCGGATGCGAATCATGGACCATCAACAAGGAGACTGAAAATCATTTGAAAGCAGCTGAGATGTGGTTTCTTCGCAAAATGCTTAGAATTTCATATGTGAACAGAATTACGAATGAAGAAGTTCTCCAACGAACAATGACAGGGGGTACAGGGGGCATTTCATATCAGTCAGTGGGGGGGCACAGGGGGTATGGGTTTGAGAGCCGCTGCTCTTGACTTCTAAGTGGTAAACTGAAGTGACTAAGGGGCCCACATTTTCCCCCTCAACCAAAATTCTTGCATATGCCCTTGCTTCTTAATTCAATATAATTCAATTCAATTCAACATTTATTTCCATATTGGATTAACATGCAAAATAGACACAATAGAATAAGTATATTTGTAACAAAACAATTACATTTCTAAATGATTATAAAACAGATAAGTAATGTAGGAGGCATATTCACAAGCCAAAAAAGCTTGTAGTTAAATGCCTTAGAACAATAAATAACAGAAAGATATGAAACAGAAAAGATGAACAAATGCACAAAACAAACTAAATAATAGGAATCAAGAGGTCATGTACCCGTACATGCTCATTATAGTAACCTGCCTAATTTTGTCTGTTTGCAGGGGCAACCTCACTTTCAAATGTATGAATTTTAAGTAAATTAATGAAAATAGATACATTCAATTATTTATTCCTTACGTCAGGAATGAATTTTTCTTTGGAAGTATCAGATTATTACTGGTGCATGCAGCATGTAAGCTACAGAGTGTGGTTGTCTCACTTTCGTATTTATCATGAATAAGGCAAATATCAAGAAGAGTGACTTGCTGTAAAATAGAATAGAAGAAACTGTATTAAGTATTAATAAACTAACTTGGTCTTTTAGGAGGTCTTCAATCTGTCTACATACGACTGCAATTTCACAGCTGTATTGATACTATACCATAGACTGGCCCATGAAATCAAAGTGTATTAATAGAGTATGATGTACGAGTGAATGGAACATAAAGAATCTAGTGCAATGGCCATGAATGTTGTGAACTGCTGAAAAACAGGATGAAACACCTGCCATTTTTTATTTTTTTCTCTGCTTTTAAACACTATTTTTCTTGAGAAAATAAAATCTATTAAATTACTTGTTATCCAAACTATTTATGAGTAGCATGGTTTTTACATTAAATATTAATTTATTGTGGGTCTCATCATGAATTCAGTTGAACACCTTATTACTGTAAAACTCGGCTTCTGACTACTATTTATGAAATATCTCACTTCAATGTATTTATTTTTCTTTCTTAAAGGATATAGTCAAAGTTACGATTAAAACAACAAGTTTTGGAAATAAAATACTGGAAAACAAGGGGATACATCATTAAGAGGTTGTTCATTTCTCATGACCTTGCATGACTTTGATGGAGATATTTATGCATATGGTATTACATTAAGAGAAGACATAGCCATTGTTGGATGGCACCTATGGCCACCTATCCATACATAATTTAAAAACAAAATTAAGTTTCTTAAGATTCTTCTGTACACTCTTACATATGTGCATTAATAGGATACAGATATCTTGCTATTTTTGCTCTAGCCATATCTATTCCATAGATAAGGGGAATGACAAAGCTTTTAATTCTTCTTGATTTTTAAAGTGTGAGGAGCAATCTTATGGACATCAACAGCGGCTGGATAACATCTTAGAAGAAGTCAAGCATGATGTAAACAATGCCCCTACCATACTTCATGATACTGATGATGTTGATGAATCTAGACAAGATGACAGTTCATGTGAAGCCCTAGGAGATGAAGAAAGAGTATGTCAATACAGTCTTATTGCATAGTCAAGTAGTCAGATTGGGAACTGCATAACATGATTGAATGATCATGTATGCTAGTTTTGGAGATGGAAAATGTACAAAAACATTGCGACTCATTCCTTGGCAACCTACATGTAAAATCGATCCATGTAGAAAAAATTCCAAACAATGGACATTTTGCATATGAAACTTACTGATTTTAAGGCCTACAGCAAATTCTTTTTATGAAAACAAACAAAAAGAATAATAATGTGACAAGGTCAACTGGATAAGAATTACCGTGCCCTATAAACAGTGAAGTCAGTTCTTGAATTTAGATGCAGACATGTGATGCAATGAGAAAACATGGAGTGAACAATTCATTTAAACAAGTTTGTATATACAGGGTGTATCAAAATAAAGTATACAATAATAATAATAATAATAAAGATTTATAGCGCGCACATATCCACCCTGCTGGGCGCTCAAGGCGCGGAAACAAAGATAAAAACATGAATACAAACAATATACAATGATAACATAGGGAAAAATTATGTACTGAGATACACGTACCTACAATGGAATTACAAATATACATCATCTTTGAAGAATTGTGACATAAGATGAGTTTTAAGCATCGACTTAAATCTAGTTATACTATGACAAGATTTGAGTTTAGTTGGAAGATGATTCCAGAGTCTCGAACGCGACAGAAAAAGACCTATCACCCCAGTTCCGTTTTGATGTTGGTTCCTTTAGGGTGACATGTTGCTGGGCGCAAATTGCGTGATGGAGTGTAGACTTTAAGCAGTTCAGAAATATAAATTGGAGCAATGTTATTAAAAGATTTGTGAACAATTAGCATAAGTTTAAAAACAATTCTCTGTGAAACAGGAAGCCAGTGCAGTTCTTTCAAGATTGGCGTGATATGGCATGACTTTTGGACAAAGTCACAACACGAGCTGCTGTGTTTTGTATGTTCTGAAGGCGAGATATTTGATTCTGCGGAGACCGTGAGTAGAGCATTCCCGTTATCGAGGCATTGATGTGACAAACGATGAATAATTTGTTCAGTAGCACTTTTATTCAAGTATTTCCTTATTCGGCTGATATTTCTGATATGAAATGATGATATCACGAACAATGTTGGAGATATGAGGTTTTAAAGTCATTGTCGAGTCAAATAACACCCAAATTACGTGCTTGTGATGAGGGGTTATCTGCGAGTCACCAATTGCAATAGATGGAAGAGAAACTTTAGACAATTGCTGGCGTGATCCAAATAGAACAAATTCTGTTTTTTCGTGGTTCAATTTCAGGAAGTTTTATGCATCCAACCAGAATCTCTTGAATACATTTCTCCAGTGTTGTAATGCAGGAATCGGCGGGTTCTTGAGAAGATTTAAAAGTAATGTGAGCTGCGTGTCATCAGCATAGACATGGTAATTTAAATTATACTTCAAAATGATATCACGAACTGGAAACGATAAACAGTAAACCACTGTGGGCGAGCACGGGAGCCTTGGGGTACAGAATAGTCAAGAATAACAGGCTCGGAGGTGGCATTACCAATACAAACATGCTGAGGCCTATTTAAAGGTAGGACTTACACCAATCCAGGGCTGTGTCATGTGTTCCAAGATGATATTGCAGGCGGGAGAGAAGGATTTTGTGATCGACCGTGTCCAAAAGCTTAAGTCTAACAAAACTAATGCAGTGATTTTTCCATCATCCATGGCAGATAAAATGTCATTGTTGGCCGCGGAGAAGAGCAGTTTCCGTTCCATGAAATGGTTTATAGGCTGACTGAAATGTATCCGACGGGTTATTCACACGAACATGGTCAGAGATCCGTGATGAAACAACTTCGCTCGATTGTTTTCCAAGGTACTTTAAATTCGCTACCCGATCGGTAATATTTGAAAACTTCCTTGTCCAAATTGGGTTTCTTCAGGAGGTGGTTTAACATGAGCAATCTTCTGGCTATCAGGGAAACAACCGGAAGAAAGAGATCTGTTTACAATAATTGTGATATACTTAGCAAACACATCAATATTTTGTTTTATTAGCGAAGTTGGCACTGGATCAAGTTCACACGATTTTGATGGCGATTTCATGATGAGTTTCAGAAAAAGGTCTCAAAAATGAAAATTGTATTATATTCAGAAAATCTCTCAATACACATTGGTTGAAGATGGTCTCCTGCTTTTATTAGCATCATGATTATCGTCAGCATTTCACGCCAGAGTGAACACGGGCTACTTTCGTTAACCACCTTAAAATTGGCTTGCGCACAAAATTGCTAAGTTCATATGTTGCATATGTTGGCCTATACATGTACATGTATATCTATGTGTATGTGTGTACTTTCTATAATGTTCATACTTTTGCTGTGTTAATCGTTGCGCCTCGGAATAGGCATGCCTAGATAGACGGCGCATTATAAATGCATTATTATTATTATTATTATTATTATTATGAGAGGCAAGTGTGGCATGTTCTTTGTTAATTATCAATTCTTTGGAGAATTTTCTTAACCTTAGTCCTCCACGTGACCGCCATTTCGTTCCACACAGATTCGTGCCCTCCTCAGCATATCGGCAATGGCAAGCCTAATCACTGCTCTGTCTTGCCTGAGAACATTGATCTCAGCTGTTATCCGTCTCTCAAGGTCATCCAGGTCCGCTGGTGGAGTAACATAAACATTGGACTTCAGATGTCCCCACAGGAAAAAGTCCAATGGTGTTAAGTCTGGTGATCTCGGCGGCCATTCCACGGGCCAGTTCAATGCAATCACATGGTTTCTAAAAAGTTCTGTCAGGCGCTCTGTAACAGTTCTCCTCCTATGTGGTGGGGCACCATCTTGTGCCCACCAAGCGCGCTGAAACTGTCCATTTCTGTGGCGACGATAACGGGCCATTCGATTGATGACTGGAACAATGTCCGCATTAATCATTTCTAAGTAATCTTCACCGTTCATTTTGTTGCGAAAGAAGAACGGACCGATGATGCACCCGTTCCCCATCAAACCAACCCACACTGTTAACTTATGCCTGTCATTATTGCACTGATAGTCAAAATCGAGGGGTCGTTGACCACGTGGGTGGTATTCTCTGATGTTGTGGGTATTCACAGAACCATTTAAAGCAAATCCTGATTCGTCCCCAATAACCAAATTATCAAGGACGCGTGCGTGCTGGGCAAGGAGCCACTGGCAAAACCTTAACCGTCGCTGGTGATCATCTGGAAGAAGTTGATGCCGTTTAATCATCTGGTAAGGATGGAAGCGAATGTCTAAGTGAGTTATCCTGTTAAATGTTGTGGAGGTCAACCCAAGTCCATTGCGACGACAGCTAATTGTCCGCGCTCTTCCGTCCCTGGCCCAATGATTCATAAGGACATTTCGAACAGCTTCAATGTTGGCAGCAGATCTTCCAGTTCTTCGGCGTCCAGATCTTTCCTTGTTCAGGTTGCGACTTGTTCCGGTTACATTGTACATCGTACATTCGGGTATTCTTGACGGAACCTCTGAAGGACTGTCGTGACATTGTTACTTCGATTGTACTCTGTTACCAAGAAAGATCTTTGCTGCGGTGTGTATTGTGGTCTAACCATCTTGTGTTATTGGTTCCAATACTAAAGAATGAGGGAATAGCACAGAGGGCCTTCAAATTTATTCAAAATGCAGGTAGTTCATTATGTAACAACATTATGCAGAGGTTCTTTGGCTTTTGGGTGAAATTGAAAACTGACGAAAGAAAATCAAGTTGGCGCGAGTGCAATTCACATTTGTTACAGATCAGTTTTTAAGGCTGTGGGGAGTCTAAAGTGTTGTTGCATTGTATCCAATCCACATGCTATTTTTTAATGATACTTGTCTTGAACCCCACGGATGTGTATGAGCTTGAGAGATGGCTACTGGCTACATGAACATGTACATGTACACGTACAGTCGATGTTCGCAGGAAGGATACAGCAGTAATCATCTGTACATTTACATGTACTGTTGCCGATATGCTGCATCAGGAGCAAATGTGAGCAGCCGTGTGGAGGACTAAGGGTTAAGAAAATTCTCCAAAGAATTGATAATTAACAAAGAACATGCCACACTTGCCTCTCATGGCCTCTGATCTAGTTTTGAACTTAGCAATTTTGTGCGCAAGCCAATTTTAAGGTGGTTAACGAAAGTAGCCCGTGTTCACTCTGGCGTGAAATGCTGACGATAATCATGATGCTAATAAAAGCAGGAGACTATCTTCAACCAATGTGTATTGAGAGATTTTCTGAATATAATACAATTTTCATTTTTGAGACCTTTTTCTGACTATACATTTTTTTGATACACCCTGTATAGGGATGATCAATATCAACACAGCCTTTGTTTACTTTTTGCTTTTCCCTTTTAAGAGTACGGCTAATTGTGTTCCTTTTCAAAAATGTACATTTTAAATGTTTATTAATCCCTGAATTCTGTTTAATAACGGTATAAAATATGTTTTGCATAGTCAAGTTGACAGTTATTCTCATCAATATTTATTGTTCAATCCATGTTGCTTTTGACCATAATCTAAACCCGTTCTAGACAGTTGAAACCACCACATGGCATGTAAAACATAAAATGAAACAATACATGGGTAAGATAATATTGCCAATGGGATAGGCTTACTAGGTTGCAACCAAATGTAGGTGTGCATGATCTGGGTGAAAATTATCAGAAATCTCTAACAATAACATTTCAATGCAAACTTTGTACTGTCTTTAGAAGCTGCCTTTTATCGTTGATTATTCCACCTGGCAACATAAAACTATTGGTCATATAACTGACGATCTCGTATTTATCACATCCCATGTCATTATTCTTCAGTTGCATATCTACACAAGAAATTTTGAAGACGTTTTCAAAGCATTTTTCATGCATTATTATTAAAGATCGGAAAATTGCATTTTTATTTTCTATCTATCTATCTATCTATCTCTATATATATATATATATATATATATATATATATATAATAAGTTTATTAATGCGTGATGAATAAAATAAATTCAATTAAGTTCAATGGCAGTAGCAACGGGAATATTCAATTTCACATTAAAATAGTATGCAGAATAATTTTACATAAAAAGCAGAATAATAATAATATTTTATTCAAATGGCACAAATTAGATTATAAACAATAAAACAAAACATACAAACATTATGCACGACATCAAAGGAACAAGAAGAAATTAAAAATAACAGACATTAATGAGAAAAAAACAACTGTTTGGTAGGTTTGTGCTGTCTGTAACCCTTGGCAAGGTCATGTCCCCTTAATGTACATCACATACCAGCTGCACTTCTGTTCAATGTTCTGTTCAATGTTATGAACAAATGACATTCAAAACAAAACACAAATAAATGAAATGGCATGCCAAAAAAAAACTAATAACAACAAACACAAGCAAAATAAAATAGTCAACAAATAATCAAGTGATCATCTACAAATATCAGTACAGTACTTTCTACCAAATTAATTAGGTGGGATAACTTATGATCATGAATTGACAATTGGTTGGATTTACCTGACCATTTTTTAAAGACCAAGCGCCTTTTATTCCTATTCATAAATGCCAGTACTGATTTTGTTTTAAAAATTTCAAAATTTAGTAATTTATGTTGAAAAAGCTATATAGAAATGGGCAAGTTCATGCTTTGGGGACACAAGAGACACATACGAAGTGCGCAAGTCAGTTTGAGGCAAAACAAACTTTGTCATTCTGATTGGTTAAATGTTCACATCTTGCGCTGGCTTAATTTGACAGTTGGTGTGTGTCATACATATGTGCTGCTCTAATTTTGGTTAGACCCTTACCAGATGTTCACCCCCACAAATTCTGTTTCATCTGAATCAGATTGTCTAAACAGTATTGGGCATTTATGAATGCATTCTATGGTGCATGTTATGTTTTAATGCATTTATTTGCCATACGGTTCAACAAGGAAGGTAAAATTACATCCTGTATGGGCTACACATTAAACAGCACTGAATATAAAGAAATGCTTTTTGCACATTTGTAGAAAAATTAAATTGACCTGATTAACAAAGCTAGAAGATTGCATCAGAGTGCATTAGTGATCATATTTTTCCCAAGGCTCTTGTGTCTTAGACACCATGCTGCAGTTTGCACTTCACTCTTGCATAAATTAACAATAACATCCCTTTAAGAAAAATGCTGCAGATGACCTCAAATCTTAATACAGATTTTCCCTTAAGGCATTCACATAATGATAATAAAAGTAATAATCATAAGGTTTTACTTTAAAATATGTTCTTCACCAGACTACTAAAACTTGAATACGTAGTTTGCTGCATAATAACTTATTATGTTATTGGTTTTATCTTATTTTAGGCTGCTCTAGTTGCCCAGATTGAGGAAGAAATACTTCGGGAGGAGTTACAGGAAAAAGTCAATGTTGCCTTGACAGATGAGGAAACACCATCAGACAATCATAACCTTGTAATATTCCCAGAAAACAAGCAGAATTCAGTGTTAAATTGCGACGCTACCCAGTCAAACTCTCCAGTGACTTCTATTAATGATTTACTTTCAGAAGATGAGAAAGATATTATACCTCTTGTAGATGAAGCAGAAATGCTTGAAGAGACTGCAACAAAGACATATAGAGCAAGATCTTATGTATCACCAGAGTCATCATTGGAGAGCAGTAGAATACCTTCTGGAAAGATTACTAGTCAGCAAACAAGGCTAGATTCAAGTAGAATTGATCAGTCAATACAAAAGCCTACTGAAAAGGTGGATCCGCCTTTAAAATCAATGGATACAAATCTAAGAAACAGATTATTTGACTCGGAGGCAAAGTTGGATATGAAGAGTCAACAGCAAAGATCATCTCCACATAATCGTATTGCTCTTGTGCAGAACCGAGCACAACTTAACAGAATGATACAGTCAGGTTTGACTTCTCCTTCACATGATCAGAAGAAAAATATGACATCAAGATCTTTCAGTCCAAGTCCTTATGTCATTGATGACAACTGGAATTCTAAAGAAAACCAAAATAAACGAAAACATGAAACAACACAGTCTCCAAATACAGGCACTCTGATTCTAAATAGCAATAATAATCACCAATCAAAGGAGCCTTGTCGGACCCCACCCACACCAATGGCAGATATTGATTGGACTGTCAGTGTAGGGGAGGAGCTTAAGTCTTCTGATAGCCCATTCGTTGATGATGATGATTTGAGTATTAGTTCCTTGCCATCATTGCCTGATGAATCAGATCCTTCATTCACAAAGAATAAACAGAAAGAGACAAAGGATTCCCTTGAGTTGACTCCACAAAGTGGTAAGTCAGATCTTTTTACTTCAGTTGTCTAGTACAGTTTAGTATTAAGAATATACTTACCCTATTTGAATCAAGATTTAAAACGTCCTGTAAAAGTTTTAGATATTTTGTACTCATTCTAATGTGTTAATTAATGGGGTTTGAAAATAGTTGTGTTAGGGTTGTCCTGGTTTTCTTCATATTTTGAAGTTCACACTGAGCATACATAGTGTTTGTTTTCAGACTAAGAAATAATGATACCTTACTTCATACTCTGTATGTTCTCCATCATACATTGTGTTTCAAGAATATTATTGTTTTATGTTTGTGATTTTAAATACATTTTTTATGGTTCTTATTTTTCTGGAGATTACTTTGCTCAATAGATATGATTGCTGCCTGTTACTGATACATGTCATGTTATGCAGCACCCGTTAGTCTATTTAGCATACATGTACTAATCATCTGGACCACAAAGTTTGTCAGTGGTACATGTAGTCACAAAAAGGTGGCAGTGTTTGTGCTTCCACTGCTGTTTTCAACATAGTAAATGACAGATTTGCAGCTAATTTAATTAAATCCAACCTGTGTTCCTTTCTGTGAACTGTGTTCCTTATGAGGTGAAAGTGGACGTTTTCAATTACAATCTACAATCTTATGTTACTTTCACATGTTTGTTGGCTTTCACAGCTCAAAATTATACAGTTTGTGCTACTTGTACATATGTGACATGCCTTGATAAATTGTTAGTTAAAGGGGCAGTATCGTCACGATCAGAGCAGACTTTCGACAGGACATAGAATCGATGTCCTAGTTTAAGATTAACACAGTGACTGTGTATGCACCAGCAACGGTAATACGACCTTATCATGTGGGGGTATTATGGCAGTCACTGAGCTAAATTGGAACTAGCTTTAGGATTCCATGCCCTGTTGATCGTGACGATACTGTCCCTTTAAAAGGTAATTTTTGTATTTTTGGTATTTTATTTACAATCCAGTGGGATTTTTTAAAATGTAAATTCTCTCCATTTTTTCAAGTATTTCCACTGAAATGTCTCATCTACATGAAAATTAATTAAAAGCTACAGAGTTCAATAAAATATAGCATTTTAATGCCATGATATTCAAAATAGGATTGAAATTATTTGTATACATACATTGTAGTAGCTACTTTACATAATTGAATCACCATCAAGCTACAGCAGGGAGCTAAGTGAATCGCTGTAGTTTTGCTTAGAAACTCATCTCACATTGTGATATTTTGTCCGTATATGTGTTTATATCAATGTATATGATCCATTTGGAGCCGAGTGCAGTTGTCAATTATTGTACACATGATCAGAAGGAGGATATGTTCTATAGTATAGTGTCTTGTGTACGTGTGCATAACATTCTGATTATTCTCAAGGTTACAGACTGGGAATTGTGGAGTGGTTGCAGAGTGGCTGTATAAATATGTGTGATAAATTTAGATACATGATGTTCCTTACTGGCATTTCATGCAGAAAGCATTATGACGTGATGAAGCATTAAAACCACTTTATATACAAACACTTATTCATTATCTCAAAAATACAAATGATCACAATTTAACATAAAACTTACAAGTTGTTGATGGTATATATATAATCCTTTCAAATATTTCTGTCTGAGATGATGTCTTTTTTTTCAAGAGTAGATTTATAAAAAAAATTCCCAACTGAATGAGTGTTTGACATTTAGAATACAACAAATCTTAATTGAATTTTAATTTTCCTTATCACTGGTGTTTTACTGGCAATTTCCACTCATTTTTGTTATTAGAACGTTGATAACATCTTTTTTGAAACGAAAACAAATATTTTGAAATTAGATATTGTAGTTGTACTGTAAAATCATTTTAAAGCATTTGCTTTCCCTTCTTCAAGTAAAATAGCGATGGTCTGATGAAAAAGAAAATTTCCAGAAAATGCTGTTAATATAATATCAAAAAACAGACAATACATCTATAACCACACAATGAAATAACTGTCACAGTTTGGTTTGTGTACGTATACATATGTACATGTTTCACTTGATTATTAAAAAGTATGTATAATGTCTTTAATTCAAAATAAAAGTATATGTGCTGTATGTATACATTTAAAAGTAGCAAGACAAAATTTACCCCAAAAAATAACTAAAAACCATAATTGTGTTGAAACAGACACCTATCCTACAAGCACAATATTTAAGGATGTTCATCACTTTTGAATATTATTACCCCAGGTCTGTATTTCCATATACACTAATGTGAACCAATAAGCATGGTCCAAAAATGCAGAAGCTTGTTAATATACATGTATACTGAGCAACAAAAGAAACGCATATGGGAGGTTTAAGAAAACGAAGCAGGTTTTTGCAGATTTCATTGACATAGGTTGGAATCGAACAAATGTCATTAAATTCGGGACAATGAGTCTTTGTAGCATAGTCTTTCGTTCACAGTCTGGACAAAGTGTTTAAGTACGATCTTGTGTCTCGGATTGCAGTATCAAGATCAGTAACGGGTATGACCCCCATTGGCGTTGACGACAGCTTGACATCTGGCGGGCATGGAGTGCACGAGACGGTTGACAAAGGCCATGTTCACGTTGGTCAAGATTTGCCTGAGGGCCTGCTCCAGTTGTGGTGCTGTTCTTGGCATCGGCTGGATGTTGTTGAGCTCTCTCTGCACGTGGTCCCATAAATGTTCGATGGGGTTAACATCAGGGCTTAAGGAGGGCCATGGCAGCACCCTCATGTTGTGCTGTTGCAAGAATGCTGTGGTCACTCTTGCAGTGTGCGGGCGAGCGTTATCTTGCTGAAGAATGAGATTGGCGTGCTGCTGGAAGTAAGGCATTATCACTGGTCTGAGCACTTGGTCGATATAGCGCTGTGCAGTCACGCCATTTCCCCGCCCAGGGCCGATGTTCTGGAAGACAACTGGGCCCACGAGTCGATTGAGTCCAATTCCAGCCCAGACCATGACACTGTGACCGCCCCAAGCGTTGAACTCCATGACGTTTTCGTCAGCGTATCTTTGGGTGCACCTTCTCCACACTCTGATGCGGCCATCAGCGTGGCTGATACAGAATCTGCTTTCATCTGTGAACACGACATGCTGCCATTACCGCCAAGTCCAGTTTAAACGCTGCTGGACCCATTGCAGTCGCTGCCATCTGTGCCTTGCTGTCAGTATCGGTCCCCTTGCAGGACGCCTACAATTGAGGTGTCTTTCTCGCAGTCGACGTCGCATGGTTTGCCCGCTGATGGGTACGCCATGCCTCCCAACGGTGTTTCTGGCTGTTTCTGTAGCAGGGGTGAATGGGTGCTGCAGGTGCTGCCGGACGATATGTTGGTCTTGTCGTGCAGTCGTCACACGAGGTCTTCCTCTTCTGGCACCATCCTGAGTGCTGCCTGTGGTTGTAAATCGGTTCCAAAGACGATAAATCGTCGAGACTGCCACCCCAAAAGCGTTTGCAATGTTGCTGGGACCATTCCCGACCTGCAGCTGTCCGATGGCTCTTTCGCGATCTGTGACATTCAGTCTAGGCATGCTTGTGATGTGTGATCGATTGGCAATAGGGAGCGTACGAGCACCGGCTTTTATTCTTGGCTAATACTGAATGCTGCTCACGCAAAGAAATCTGAGTTTCCTTTATTCGCCTGGCCCACATGACCGAAAAACAGTCTTTAAGCTTGACACGCTACGAAGAACACATTTTGACTGTGATGCACGTGATTTTCACACTCAACTCGCCATAGACTCTATGGACTCATGACTGTTAAATACAAAATGCTGCAACGCCGCCTGAGTGCGTATATTTTGGCAAACACCAACCTTACCTTGTATTTGCGTTTCTTTTGTTGCTCAGTATAGATGCCTAAATATACATAACAGCAAAAGAAACGTCACCCCTAAAAATATTTATTATTTTCATTTTATAATTAATATAATTTGTTTAATGAAGAATATTATGAGTATGGAGTGTAACACGAACACAATGTGGCAAATTTGGTTGACCTGGCAGCCAACCATCCCACAACATTGTAAATTTATTATGTTTAATAATTTACTTAACAAAATTTAGGGGTGACGTTTCTTTTGCTGTTATGTATATACATGTAATAACATAAAAAATGACATTGTCAGTTGTTCATACCTAAGTAAAGTGACCTGGCAGCCTTCATACCTAGTACATACAATTAGAGAATGTATGTTCATACATGAAACTCATGAATAAATCATTCTAGGCAACCACACACACAGTGTACTTTATAGGTCTGTATCGATCTGTTTTTATTTGCTGCTACCTGTTAGCTGTTATATTTTATGAAATATGGATTAGTTGTTCTTTTTCTGATAAAACACTATGTAAATTCCCTTGAGGTTGTTAGATACCGTCACAGCTTTTCATTGTTGTCATGTTTCTACACGTAGCTTACTACCTGACAACGGTTGCTAAGTGATATCACAATTTAGTCTTGAGCAGTCATCCGGTATTGGAAGGTTAATCATTGTTGTGTATCCAACCATGTCAACAATTATTATGGGATTTACCTTTAATTGGGTTCAGTGATGATTTTCAAAACCTATTTTTGGCCTTCAACTTGCAGATGACAAACAATTTATATTCAGAAGGGATTTGTTCCCGTTCCCCCGTTACAAAGTGTAATTTTTGAGAGTTTTGTTAAGATTTTTACTTGATCATTTTCTTGGCAGATAATTTAGAGACAGAGCCTCCATCTTTGCCAAGCTGTGGCCATCCTCCATTGTTCCATCATAAAGAGTCAATATCTGATCAGGTGCATTATTAATGATAACACTATATCCTTGTCATTTGATTGGTGGAATACAAATCATGTGTCATCAACTATTCTTCCCATTATATTTCTCTCCTCTCCTCTCCTCTCCTCTCCTCTCCTCTCCTCTCCTCTCCTCTCCTCTCCTCTCCTCTCCTCTCCTCTCCTCTCCTCTCCGCCTCCTCTCCTCTCCGCCTCTCCTCTCCTCTCCTCTCCTCTCCTCTCCTCCTCTCCTCTCTCCTCTCCTCTCCTCCTTTCCTCTCCTCCTTTCCTCTCCTCTCCTCCTCTCCTCTCCTCTCCTCTCCTCTCCTCTCCTCTCCTCTCCTCTCCTCTCCTCTCCTCTCCTCTCCTCTCCTCTCCTCTCCTCTCCTCTTTTGAGCAATATCAACCTCACTGCTTTCGAGCAGTAGGTTGTCATCTGTGTAACAACTTTTCAACTACATGTACAATGGTGTTCAAAACTTATTCAAAACTCCTCATATTAATAATGGTAATAATACTAGGATTTATTTAGCTAATTTTCTGTACTCTTTGGTAAGTCCTGTGAGTAAGCTGTGTATAAACATCAGGAATGGTATGATAGTTTGATTTATATGCAGGTGATTTAATGAGTGAAAGGCTAGGATGCAGCCATATCTGCTTCTCATTAGTAAATTGACTTTATTTAATCAAGTGACAAAAAACCAGCGTTCATGTCACTTTTGGACATCAAATGACAATTATATCAATGGCTTGTCTACTGCTCATCAAACAGTGTGAATTCTTGACAGTATATCATGCATTCATTCAAAGTAGCATAGTATGCAATCATATCTCATTTGCTTCATTGAACTCACCAGGATTCATCATTACCATGGCAATCAAGTTCACCTCAACCTCCTATCCCTCCTCAAAGGCGACGTTCTCAGGCATCCTCCATTGATCACAACAAGAAAGGTTTGTCATCCCTTCAAACCAATCAGAACATCTCAGTCCCGAAATCTCATCCATCCTTAACATTTCAAGATTCACCCTCTAGACCACCTCACTCAATCAGATGTGCACCCCAAAGTACCCACTACACTCCACCTCCACACCCTAAGCGTCCAGCTCCTCCTTCACCAATCCCTCATGCTGAATCTTCTCCAAGCCAACCTCGTCGAATAGCACCACAGTATTCACCCAGAGTTAAGGTGGATAAAGTGACAGCTGCACCTCCTCCACCCATTCAAATGCAAGGTTTAAAAGTTAGCCAGCACATGTCAGTCAAGTCAGCACCAGATTCACCTAAGGTTAGAAAAAACAAAGTATTTGGAGGTTTCTTTAAGAAGAAGTAAATCAACAAATATTTATTAAAGGGAAAATACATCATTGGTTTATTATAATTTCACTTAAAACTTACTTGGTGTAAACATTTGATGATGGTATCAATCATCCCATGAAGTAATTTTGTCTGTGGTACTATCAATTAATTTAAATTAATTATTTTCCAGCTGAATTTGTAGGCCTATTAAAAAGATCAATATTCCTTTTGAATGAATAAAAATTTTGTGTTTGCTGATCAAAACATCTGAATGCATTTTCACTACCTTTCTCATTTAGAACAAAACAAAATAAGCTGAAACTTTCACAGGTTTATTATTTGTTGAATGCATATCTTGAGTCAAAGAAAGTAAGTATGCTTGTACAAGCAGTTTTGCCAATGTAACCGATCTTGTACCTTCTCTTTAATAAAACATTTTCTCCAAATATCCCATGTTATGTCGTTGTTTTAGAGTATCATTATATCATTCATTACAGTACAATAAATTAATGATTTCATTGAGAAGGCTTGTGATAATGAATATATTGATTTGTGCTTCATCTATCAGATTACATGTTTTGTTTATATTTTTAGGAGACGGTTAATTTTATTGATGATTTAAAGATATACAAATAATACAAATAATCTGAATGCAGTCAATATTTTATCATTTAAGACACATTGAAATAGGCTCTTGTTTTGTATATAGATATCTTTTGATTTAAGACACATTGAAATAGGCTCTTGTTTTGTATATAGATATCTTTTGGTTTAAGACACATTGAAATAGGCTCTTGTTTTGTATATAGATATCTTTTGATTTAAGACACATTGAAATAGGCTCATGTTTTGTATATAGATATCTTTTGATTTAAGACACATTGAAATAGGCTCATGTTTTGTATATAGATATCTTTTGGTTTAAGACACATTGAAATAGGCTCATGTTTTGTATATAGATATCTTTTGATTTAAGAGGCTCATGTTTTGTATATAGATATCTTTTGATTTAAGAGGCTCATGTTTTGTATATAGATATCTTTTGATACTTATGCATGCATTTACAAACATTTTAACAAAAGTGTATCCTAACTTGACCTAAAGGCTATAAGTAAAATGCTGGGGAAAACAAACCTAAAAGAGTTAATAATCTTGGTATAGCCTTAAAAGCCATTACTTAAATTATTAAAATTCATTAACAATATTGACATACAATTACATACAAGAATACATGTAATAAAACTATCATAGACGCATACATACAATATATCTATTACATGTTTATTTAGGGTGGGGACACACACCGTTTCTACATTACAAGAGCAATGTGATGGTTTAAAACTTGATGACAATTTTATATATTGAGTAAAACAAGTTAAGCTAGTGATGCTGTATTTTACTTTGATGTTACTGACTTTCAAGATGATAGAAATCAAGAGGAGAGATATTTATAGTCATAGGTTTGATTGATTTTTATATTACTACAATAGTGGAGATTGTACAATGCCCTTGCTATGAAACCATTAGAGCCATGGTACTAATTACTTGATATCTCATATGGTGTATAGAGTGCATTATTACAACATATAAATAGCCTACATGTATGAAAGCTTGTAAGAGCTGTATCTCCAACATTGCTGTTTGTACATCAATAATGAATGCCTACTTCTAATAGCAAAATCCACTCTATTCTGCAAAAGACAAGCATGAAATACTGCATTGGTGGATAACACAATGAAAATGTCTGTATTTTCATCCACCATGCATTATGTTACCATGCTATTTTAGCATTGCTTCATCAGCCTCCCTTATCCTGGTGTACATGTATGTTGTTTTATAGTTTATCAATAGAGAGTCATCACAGATTAGAGTCAATGGTTGGTCATGAGAGGGTCATTACAGATGAGCATCAATGGTTGATCGTTGAGGGTCATTACAGACTAGGGTCATTACAGACTAGGGTCAATGGTTGATCATTGGAAGGTCATCACAGAATAGGGTCAGTGGTTTATCGTTGAGAGTCATTACAGACTAAGGTCAATGGTGGATCGTTAGAAGGTCATTACAGAATGGGATTAATGGGATAATGGGATAAACATGATTGAGTTACAGAATAGGGTCAATGCTTAATCATTAGAAGGTCATCACAGAATAAGGTTAATGGTTTATCATTAGGTCATCACAATACGGTCAATGGTGGATCATTAGAGGGTCATTACAGACTATGGTCAATGGTTGATCAATAAAGGTAATTGAGACTCCATGCACATTTGTATACTTTCTCTGTACTGTACAAACGTTAGATTGCAGTTCTTGTTGTTTGGCTGAAATACCTGTTGTTGTTTTGAAGTAGATAGCTCTAAAAGTGTGTTAGTTTCTTTATTGGATTTATTTGTGTATATATATACACACCTGTTGCCTGATTTTATACACTTGACATCATATGAGAATTTGAGTAGCAATAATTTACATTAAACGTGGATTAGCCAGTCAGTATTTTATACTTTAATATAATTATTGAAATACACTTGATATAATGAAGTTTGTACATTTCTACTGACATTTTTTGTATTTCAAATGTTTCTATGGCTTTTTGTACTGTATTGGGTTTACTTATTTCAAATGGCTGACACTCTGCTACTGAGTTATTCCAACGTCAATGAATTACTTCATTATTTACAATATGCACTGCTTAAAAACCGCTTATGTTTCTCATCCGATAAGAACAATATTTAAATTTTAAATGACATTTATATTTCAAAGAATACTTGAAGTTTTCTGAGACCCTTGATGTTGAGACTTAGAACGTGTACTTAATTGCAAGATAATTCCACAAAAATAACTCCACAAGGAGTACGCCTAAAAGCCTTTTCTGTTTTGTTTTCTGTTTGTTTGTTTGTTTATTTGTTATTTTGCTATTGGCGGGACAGCTTAGGTGAATATTAACATGGATGAACGTTATTGTAAGAAAACTATTGAAACTTTATTATTCAATTATTTATTGCATATATTCTGTATATAAGCATAAGAACATAGATTTGTTTTTTCTGTCTAAAAACCTTGTTAGTCCTATAATGTGAATGAAAAGATGTAATGTGATTCTTGTAGTTTGACGACGACAGTGCCGTGTTGCAATGCTGTTTTGTAAATGATTTGAATGGACTATCAAACCAAAGCAAGTTCAGTTAGCAAAGAATAATAATTGTTTGATTAAGCTCGTTGCGCTACACATTTGGCAGCATGGGCTGCATACTCCCTTGGGAGTTGAGATGATTCTAGGAATGATATAACTGGCCCGATGACGGGTAATAATGTTCATGCGCAATGAGCGTCAAACCTGTCGGATACCGGCGCAATATAAGTGTCCGTTGTTGGTGGTGGTGGTCCACTCAGCAATGCCTTTTCATCATTTACATGATAATGCCTTACTTTGCCTTAATTGTTTTTCTTGAAATGCATTCTATAACATCTGCGTCTAACTGTTATGCGTTTAATATACTGTATACTTAATGTAATAATTAATTAATGTAATGCGTCATTATTATTATTTCTTTTAAAAATGATACATTGTAAAAGAGATAGCGAGACATTCCTGTATATTTAAAGTCCATTATGTATAATATTTCAATGAAGCTATTTACATTAAAGCTGATTGTCAATTTATCCTCTTCGTATTTATTCATGAAAGATCACCATCAATAGTCAACCAGACTGGTGAATAAACCTTGCTTATGTGTGCGATGGAGTTATTTTAGTTTATTTAAACGTTTTACTCTCATATGGGTGATTTAGCGAAGTAATTTGTAAATTAAGAATATGCCTTATTTTGATAGATGCGAAATTATACGCATATGCCCTAATTAAACTAAAACAATGTAGCAACGAAATGTCAGTTTGTTTAATGTTTATGTATCTTAATGACGTTCATTAACAGCTTTAGTGATATTTTGATGTTTATTTTTTAGAAATATAAATATAAATCTACGGTTACTCAGCGCTCTGATTAACTATGAAATAATTACATTATGAGAAATCCATTCATATCCTTATGGTGTTTCATATAATATATTATCCAAATCTGACATTTTAAATGTTTAGGTTGGAGGAATGACAGTGTTATACGGGGTCTGTGCATCAGGGATGATCAAAATCAGGATTTAAAAACAAACATCCAACATATGTGGGTTTTTTAAAATTTAAATTAGATTCTATGATTTAAATCAATTTATTCTTTCTTTTTTGATTTTCATCGTTTGTTAAATATACATGTAGCCTATGCTATATTCCTATTGGTATAGTTGACGGTGTGTCCTTGTTAGCCTTACAGTCTTCCTCTCCCTACCAGCTCCCCCTACCACCTTCAAAACCATCATGAAATAAATGCATCAGTCTAATAACATAATGTCGGAAAAGATGTATGCATTGCAAAGCTATTAATATAGTGTGTATTGTACACTGTGGTATAAAGTACAATATTGCCAGATTTTTGATTTTAGAAAATCTATCAAAAAGTGTTTTTAATAGATGATATTTTTCTCGAAGTTAAAATCGTGATTGAATTCAGTGAATTTAAATGGAGTGATTTAAATCAAACACCCATGCTATTCATGGAATATACTAATGACTGCTACTACTCTAAAGAGGAACTCTAAGCAAATATTATTAATTGACCTTTCCCCAAGGTCACAATACCATAGACCTAGTCATGATACTCAATTGACCTTTCCCCAAGGTCACAATACCATAGACCTAGTCATGATACTCAGTCGGTATAATAGAGATCAGTGGCTGCATTCATTACAAGCACGTAACGCTATAGCTACAGTGTAAATGGATATCTTGATTCAAAGAGAGAAAACATTTAACAAACTCATGATGAAGCAATTTTGCCAGCATTTTTTACCAGTGTTGTTACTACAGTTTCAACGCCAAGCATGATTATTTTTTATATAATTACCCGCAAATGAATACGAAGAAAACATTACACCGAATTATTTCTTGAATTGGCGTATGCCTATTCATCTATGCCCATTCATTAATCATTTGTCGCATTGATGGTTACTTTTTCAGCTAAAATAAATAATAAAATAAATAATAATTAGCACTCGTCACTGACGCCTTCATATTCACGGATAATGACGGATATTCATTTTGAGTGTTTTGAGAAACTCTACAGGATTAGGTTTTGAAATGCATTTCTCCAAGAATCTAACCATGGATAATTTTGTATTTTTTGTAAAAGATCTTACTGCAAAATAAATAATAATACATACCCCACATCCTTCTGATACAATCACTTAAGTGGACGTGTCGTTTTATTATATATTATAAGCAATAAAGGATAAGACTTTCGGATGTAGGGCCAACATGTGTAACGAAGTTACAAACAACTCAACGGACAAACAAACAGACAAATAAGCATAGTCCACACTTGAAATGAATTTTGAGTTGGAGTCAGGGCTTAAGATGAACACAGTATAAGTTATTTAATACAATATACAAATCAAGAATTTACCTATACAAACATGAATTGCATTGCATAAATTAAATACATGTAAGTTTGAAAGTCTGGAAATAAATGAAAATGTTTCTTTTGAGGGGATATACCTCCAATTTAAGAGACTATATAGGCATGTGCCACAGGTAACTCGTCACCGGTCTTGGTAAAACAACTGTACATGAGCATGGTATCTTGTGGGGCCCTACCTTATTATGGCTGGGCGACATACGGCCACAAGTCTGGACAAAACTATATGATCATGGTATTTTGTGTGGCTAAAGGGCCGGTCACACTGCAGCGATAACGAGTAAGGAGAACGAGAACGTTGCTAATGAACGCCATCGATTGGTTAAATAAGCGTGCGCGTATTCCGCGCGGTACAATTTAACCAATAGAATGCGTTCTTTTGCGTCGTTTTCGTTATCGTTACTTGTAATCGCTGCAGTGTGACCGGCCCTTAAGCCTTATGGCCGGGCGCCAAGGCCACAAGTCCGGACTCCAACAACCATGTCAAGAAATCAAAGCTTTCAATTGATAGCCCTTCAACCAATTAAGATAGGGCGTCCTTTAGCTGAAGCTGAAGTGGTGGAGATCTGTCATGTGCTACTCACAAAATATATAAATATTAAGCCTACGTAGGCCTATAGGCCTACACTGATGACGATTTCAAATACATAGGCCCCTTTAAAGCTAGCTATCATAATTGGAATTGCCCAAGGAATGAATGGTGGCGTGTTGGAGACCCGGTCACGACTAAGCCCTTTAATATGAAATTTGTAACTCTCATATTTACCAGTTATATCTCACCCCACATGAAAGCAATAGTGGCAAGCATATCGTCTATACCTTTTCCATCTTTGCATCGTTATGTAACAGTATTTACAGTGCAATCGAATACACACCACATCATTGCACAACATGCAAAGCTGTCTTGCAAGAAATTGTTGTTATATCCGCGCATGATTCCATTACCCACTATGGTTATAATTGATAGATACAGCCATATGCATAGCAATTTGTCAATTTAAATATACACGACAGTCAATGTGATCACCTGGAGGGTTTGTATCTCAAGAAATGTATTATTGGATACGGGACGAACAACTAAAACCACATGATTTGATAGATGGATGCCCGCAGTGTCAAAATAAGCCGACGAATTAAAAAATATTAGTTTTTAAAGGGAAGGTACAACATTGGTTTTTGGAAAGTTTCATCACAAAAGATGTTTTTAAGAAAACGATGAAACACTTATTATTTCTTTACAAAAAATTGCCGGAAACTGGTTTGTAAATTAAACACAACAATTCCTTTTTTTCTCAGTCTAAAATGAACAAGATTGAGACGGTAATTTTTCAGGATAATTGATAGGCATACTTGTACCAAGTGAAAACCAAAAAGGCTATACGTTAAGCTGACAATTTGTTAATTTGATAATCTTGAAATTACCAATGTTGTAGGCTTTACTTTAAAATATAATTACAATATATAAGAATATTCTCAATTAGTTTAGGCTAACATCACTTGATGACGTATTCCATGAAAATGACTGTAGCATACTCTTTGTTTTTCGTAAATTAAAAACAATATAAATATTAATATCGATGTTTGTGTTTATCATTGCTAATGTGTTTGGCTACCGAGTTACCATATTATAGCATGCAATTCATTACAATATTAAGCTAAACGTTTGCATTCTATTAAAAATGCATGCATAGTCTACTCAACATACACGGCAATGGAGCAAGTTCTGTTGCTACGACAGCGGTCGTTTTAATCAATTTAAACGTTTTAAGGCACTTGGTAAGCTATTATTTTGTGCATTTATATTTCAGAGACTACTAACCCAGTGCATAATAAGAATTGTCAATCATTTTAAACAAAGCATATAGACTTACACATCTCTTGTGAATTAGGCATGCAGTGCATATGAGCATATAGAGTGTTTGGATAGATGCTCAGAGATAATAAAAAAATGTACACTCTTTATTTCAAGAATTTAGTTGAATATAAAGCTGAGCCTTTGACAAAGTTTTAATTCATAAATGTATACCAGTACCCTTATAAGTATGTAATAAATGTTTAATTAAAACTGACCGTATATATAAATACACATTATTATTACCTCATTTTAATCTTAAACAAAAATAATATCCGATTGCTGATAATTCAGTGTGTATTGAATATATATATTCCTTTTATTATTATTATTATTATTATTATTATTATTATTATTATTATTATTATTATTATTATTATTATTATTATTATTATTATTATTATTATTATTATTATTATTATTATTATTATTATTATTATTATTATTATTATTATTATTATTATTATTATTATATACTTATTAATTTACAATACCCGTCTTATTAACTAAATCTGAATGACGATACAAAAGGAAATACTATTTGAGTCATTATTAACGAATATTAACCCTGGTCTAATCCATTTACCAATTTCAACATGTCATTATTAATGAATAAATCCAAATAAATAGCCCACTTTTTCTAATACTATTACAACTTATCTTCAGGTTGCGTTTTCTTTTAAAATAAGGTATCTTTATCTGAATGTAAACCTCTCACGCACAGAATAATAAGCCCTACTTAGTTTTGGTTAGGAATGATATGAATAAATCAATCATTATTTAAAAAAACAGTAGAATGCCTCGGTTGTCTTCCCGGCCCGGGCGGCCTTCTACCCCAGCAATCTTTCTCTCAGCCGACCCCCGCAAGTTTCCTCTGTCCTTTTGATATGATCATTGGCCCTTACTCTCAATTAGAACAAACCAGCTGTCCTCACACATGGGAGTCCTTTACCGATATAAACCTTTATCTCATCACAATTGTTTTTTTTCCTCTATAGAAATACGCATGACCAAAACGGCTGGCAGAGAAATAAACTATCCCATTTTATGTATTAACGATATCCGTACTTGCGTATAGGGAATCTAAAAATTGCCGCACCATAATTAAGCTAAGTATAGTACCTTTACCACACATTACAGAGCATGGACCACGGCCATTTCTGTCAGATACGCTTATTTCCAATGTATAAAACATGCCATGACTATTTGCCTGTCAGCTAGGTTATGGGTCTTATGGACTTGAATGGAAGAAAACTTAAGTAATAACTTAAAGGTATATTTTGCACAGCTGTTAAGATTCATGGTTAAATTAAATGAAGCATCATCAAAAAAGCATAATAATAATAATAATAATAATAATAATAATAATAATAATAATAATAATAATAATAATAACAATAACAATAACAATAATAATAATAATAATAATAATAATAATAATAATAATAATAATAATAATAATAATAATAATAATAATAATAATAATAATAATAATAATAATAATAATGTGGACTTATATAGCGCACGTATCCACCAAACTGGTGCTCAAGGCGCATTATATTATTACCTAAGGCATAGGCATAGGCCTTATACAGTAACTTATAGCCACATATTTAAGATAAATGGTAGATCTACAATAAACAGTTTAATGTATTGCTGTTGGTGACGTACCTCCTACAAAGCTGGTTAGTAATACACCAACCATGTAAATAACCTCTTTGTTCTTACGAACAACTAACACCCCTTTCCCCTCAAAACAATATAAAACAATAATATATATATATATTTTTTTGCTTTCCCTTTTCCCTATAAATGGATGTGTTTTTTATGTTAGCTTTCGATCCAAACCGGACCTTCATCAAAGTACAAACATAAAAAACATCCATTTATAGGGAAAAGGGAAAGCAAAGGATCGTGGGGCGGGATCCAAAAAAGCGGGAAAATAGCAGCCAATTAAAGATAAGCAGAAAAGTAGAGCTGGTAGCTTGTGGTAAAGCTAGGGTAAAAATAGGACAATACATAAAGGGATATGACAACAACAACAACAACAACAACAACAACAAAAAGGGGGGGGTAATTACACCATACAAATTGAGGAGTTGGTGTGTGGGTGTAAATAGCTAAATTAAAATTGTCCTAAAAGAGACAGTTGGAAAAATATTATTGTTTTAAAATGTTTTCCCAGTCATTTAATTTTGTCAGAACCAGTAACACATTTTAGGACATTTTCCTAGCGCGTCTGGAGATTGCAACCAAAATAATTATTTAAAAAAAATAAATGATTGTTTAGAAATTAATTTGTGTTCTTTCTCTCATTCATAACACACCCATACAAACACAAATGTGATAATCCATGTTTATGAAATAAACCCAAAAAAAACAGAGTATATTTATGATTGTAAGGACTCAATAAAGTTGTAACGAAAACAGGTTTTCATGACTATATCAAAAGATAAAATAATCATACAGTGTCCTTAACCACAATACAAGTTCAAAAGAAACCATAATTTGATCGAATAATTAAAAGTAAATGGCATGAATTCGAATGTTCTTTAATGAAAATAAGACAAAAGTTTGAAATATATCAAAACTTTACATGTATTAAAATGTGGAACCGTTTATAGTTTGTTACACTCGTTTTTGTCACTCTCCGCTCCTGCTATTAAAGGACATACACCCATCACAACTTCTAAGTTCCCCCTAATATTTTAGGTTACACATGTTACACATGTAGTTTTCTGTAAGAACTCATGCATCAATAACAATGGTATTGATGGCTGTTTAATAATAAGAAAAGAATATTCAAAGAGCAACATGCAACATGCATGTCCATTGTTTTAGAAGGGTAGAGCAAGAGTTTAATATGGAATTGGTCATCCATTATTCTCCATAACTGAGTTCTTACAGAAAACTACATGTGTAACATGCCATTGAAGCAATGCTTTGTACTGCAACTTTTTTTTCAGCTGAATTTTCATTCAAATCACTGTCAATTGTGCATGCATGATTGAATTTCAACCATTTCATTACGAGCTGTGTAGAACATGTCATTCTGTCATTTGCTTTTTGAATTTTTAAAATTCATGCAATACTTGTTGAGATATTCTAAAAAATATTAGGGGGAACTTAGAAGTTGTGATGGGTGTATATATGCAAATACAGTTATTCAACAATAAATCATAATGCACATTGCACAACCATATCCACATAACGTCTTAGATTTGTTTCCTTTGTTTTGTCAAATGTAGGGAAATTTATTTGTTTTAAAATTATTTGTTATGCTTATGAAAATTTACATATTCATAATTACATCTATGATATGAAAGCAGAATGAGCAGATTTGGTTAGTGTAGGCCTGTACAATTCGTAAAGTTGGCTTTTTGTACATTTTATGTTTTCATGTTAACTGAGTGTTTTGACATTTTTATGGTTCTGTATTAGTAAACTTTTAGTGATGTTGTGATGTTGATCTCACAAAACAGTATAGGCCTACCCTCATTGAAGATTACCATTAACATTTATTTTACGTTTGCAGAGAACACTGAATATTTACTGTTTGAAGGAAATAAACTTGACATTTTGTTGAAACTTTTCAGAAAGATTGATATTTGCAAAAAAAGCTTTCATTTAATAGAGCCTTTGGTACAGTACAGTAGTAAAAGGTTTGAAAATGTAGATTTCAGAGGTGGATGTCTCAGGAAACTGACTGCAGTGAAATGGGCCAGGAAATTTGTTTCCGAAAGTAGATGGCTCTTCAATAAATATCAATACGTGTCAAGTGTTTATTCTTGATTGTACTGCTCTATTTATGTCACATTGTTAAATATAATACCTTTTTTGTCAAAATAAATCTTTATTTGTAATTGTATGATAATTATTATTATTAGACCTACTTTGTATTATACATTCTTTCCAGTATACCCTTTAGAGTGGATCTGCAAAAAAACATTGCAATATTCCCTTTTATTTTGTCTTTCTTTCATAATGCTTGTATTCGTTTTCTTGAATTAAAAAAATATCTAACTTATTTTTATGTAGAATCTCAGTGCACTCACAGTTATAATACTAATAATGTAGACTTATATAGTGCACGTATCCACCAAACTGGTGCTAAAGGCGCATTACATGATTACCCCTGCTCATCAGGCTCATAAATCATTCCTGAAACCATCTCAGCTCCCTGGGGAG
Source organism: Zoroaster sp. YZ-2022 (assembly GCA_029582265.1). Taxonomy (NCBI): domain Eukaryota; kingdom Metazoa; phylum Echinodermata; class Asteroidea; order Forcipulatida; family Zoroasteridae; genus Zoroaster; species Zoroaster sp. YZ-2022. The sequence goes on from CM055821.1 coordinate 48,456,286, forward strand.
TATACAGCTCAATTGCTGCCATTTCAGCGCATATGAGCTAATCAAACACAACAACCAACTGTGCCCTCACATTCACTCCTGGGTGGAGAGAAGCAATTATGGTAAAGTGTTTTGCTCAAGGACACAAGTACCCCGGTCGCGGTTGGGATTCGAACCCACATTCTGATGACTCAGCCATCAGAACACAAATCTGACACACTAAACCGCTCGACCATGGCACTCCTTTAGAGACTTCCCCACTGCTTTCCAAGAGATAAGGTCCTCAGTAAACTGATTCAAATTAATTCCTTCAAATTAAATTCACGGTTATTTACTTTAAAAGGCCATTTTCTCTGAAACCTTTTTTTCTCGAAATCCGAAAAGCCCAAAGTCAATCTTTGACATCGCGGCACTGCGGTGCAAGTGGGGGAAAACTAATCATAGATTCTGCGTATCCGCGTACAGCGTCACTGTCTACGTACAATTCTCGTGTTTATCGATACACATCTAAAATATGTGCTACAGATTATTGTTCTGTGGGATTCTTGAAGTGGTCCCCGTCCGAAGTTCTGGCTAGAACAGAGACAAACGGATACACAGATAATTGTGGTTTACGGCCGTCTTCGAAACAACACTTAATGTCGGCCACAACCCTTACGCTGTGCATTGAACCTCCACTGATTTGTCGCATATGATTAGCATATTATTATCTTTGTTTGCAAATTGGCTGAATAAGCCGCATGGACTATGGACTTTGGTTTTTATTTAAAAAAATGTATTTAGATTAAAATGTTATTTAAGTCGGTATCATAGATGTCTAATAAGTTTATATAGAATATCTCTTTAAGATAAACTAAAAGATTTCCTTTTTGTAAAATATTAACATGGTAATGTGGTAGATGTATATTATTTGACAACGTTGTTGGTTGCAATGAAGCCACAATGAAGCCACGATAAGGAGCCTTTATAACATGACCTTTGGAAGGTACATACTGAGTAGGAAATCTGGCAAATTGGATATGTTCAGTAGCCTAAGTTATATATTTTAAATATAAATTATTTCTATAAGTTTTTGTAAACACACACAAGTTTGTAAGTTTGAATAAATGAGTAATATTATTGTACACTATGAAGTGCATGTATCTTGAAAAGGTTTACAAACCAAAAGCCAAATTGAATAGTTTGATGATGCAGAATATACAAAACAAACTCGAAATATTAGTACAAAAATATTCCCCTCCACAATAATATATGATTAAAAGACCCAAAACTATACACTTGTACGACCTCAACACAAGACACTAAGTCTTCGAATGTCTGATCAATTAATTCAGATCTGGATTTTACTGGGCCTGTATAACTAATTGTTAATGATAGAAGCCTATTATTTGACACCTTAAAATAATCTACAATTGAATACATTTTCAGACCACTAAAGGCAAACTTGTATCAATGGCTATCCCGATATGTTTTACTTCATTAAAATGCTATCGTTGACCGTGGGTATTTGATCTATTGCAGCTCCGTCTCATAAAATAAGCGTCGATTATTAATCAGGTGATAGCGAGCAAAAGATCAACCATGATTAGATCATGATTAGATGCAGACAGTTCCGTCCTTCTCTTGCAAAACATACAGTGAGGGCGGTCATGGTAAAACAGCATGATAAATTACAGTGAGGGCGGTCATGGTAAAACAGCATGATAAATATTTCACCCAATAATTGTGGCACTCATGCTGTTTGAGGATTCATTTGTATTTCAAATATGAGTCTGCTGTCCGAGTACACTCCAATATAATGTTGTTAACATAATTTGTATAACCATTACAATGTTTAATACTTAAAGTAACCCTTCACACCGACGTAGTTCCACTCTGCATCCATATAAACGATATTGTCATTAACTGACAACTATGTCCCTGGACCCTATTTTCTTCCTCCATGCTTTTCTAATTATCTTGCATTTGCTGAGCACTCTGTATATGGTTCCTTGTACTATCACCGTGCGAGTTTTTTATGTGTCAGGTTCCATTCCTTTGGTCATATGTTCCAGTACAAATTTCATCCATAATTTGTAGATTTCTTCTATTTTATCACTGTATCTTGTATCCAAAAGTTCCTCAATTGCCTTGAGTAAAGGTTGCTGAAATTTCTGCGATATTGTAAACACATTAAAAGAAAACTTAAATGAACAATAATAATGACGCTAATGACGCAGGCGGATATTCTGTACTCAGTTTGGCATGGTATTCTTTTCCAGCGTGCCAATTCCTGATTAAAAAACTACTCTGGTTTGATTTCTTCGTGTAATTTCTCCTTTAAAAAATCGTAAATTCATACAACCTGGAAAAAGTAATTAAGTTTTACTGAAATGGGTTTAACTAGTTAGAGCAGAGACCACGTAGACCTAGGCCTACAAACAACTGCCAAATATTTTCTTCCCACATGACCTTCATATTTGGCGATTTGTCAAAAATCAACATCACTGGTGTTTTAAAGGGAAGGTACAACATTGATTACGTTGACAAAATATTTCTATGAGCATATACTTGCTTTCTGTGAATCAAGATGATATACATAAAGTATCTAACCTGTGAGATTGTCAGCTCAATGCGGAGCGATTTATGTCATAATAAAAGTGTTAAAAGCATTCTTTTTTTTCTTAAAAAATATTTTTTTTTTACAGAAAACAATTTCTATAAATGGCAACTTTCTATAAATCTGCATTGATGGTGTTTTCTCAGAAATGTGGGCACTTCATACAAAATAATATCAGGATGTTTAGCATCGTTATCAGCTTCACATAGTAATTAAGTAATTTGTTATCAGGTAGGCCTAATTACCAATATTGTATCTTCCCTTTATGTGGAACCAACTCAAAATGAAAAGTGGCCAAAACTCAAACAAATCCATAGCTATGTTTAAAATATATATTAATACAAAAGTAAAACATTTTTTACTCATTTGTGAATAGACGTACATTACATTTTTTTTGTTCACATATTCCATCAAATTATGCAAATGGTAGAATTCATTGCTTGGGAGCAAGCCAATTATTTGTCATTGGGCAAGCTCAATGTTCGCGGAGAGAAAGGTATGTCAATCAGCATGTCTTGAGGCTTTGCATGGTGGAATATCGATATCGTTTCGGTTTGCGGTAACACCATGTGTTTATCTCAACTAACGTGAAGCTGAGATACAGCCACACTTCACACAAGATTCAGCGTATCCTGAGGGAAGCTGACATTAAGGTCTACTACCGGACTCGAAACAAGTTGGAAACGAAGTTACACACCCACAAGGACAGACATGATCCCAGCCGTCAAGCTGGGGTCTACCGAATTCCTTGTACTTGTGGGAAAGTGTACATTGGCGAGACCGGCAGAGACCTTACGACCAGGCTCAAGGAACACAAGGCCCACGGCCGCAGAGGGGAATGTGACAAATCTGCGATCATCAAACACTCCACCGATTTGGACCATATCATTGACTGGCAGAATGCAAAGATCATAGCCCCGGAAAAGCACTGGTACACCCGTCGTATCAGAGAGGCTATTGAGATTCATAAACATGACACTGTCTATTTCATCAGCAACATTTGGCATTCAATCCTACCATCCACCAACACCCACACCCCACTGTCAACTGATACGCCTCAGCGAGCAGGCAACTCACATACAGCAGGCGGAAACACACACAACAAGAACAATGCCACGGTGGCAACCAATCACAACACATCACACAACAGTAGCACCAATCGGAACACTTCCCATTCTACACATAATCCCAGCAAATACTACTTAAGGAGTTGCATCGGCAAACCTCTTCATTCTCCTGAAGAAGATTAGAGCAGGCTAATCGAAACGTAGAGAATAACCCGTGAAGTCCCTATGGTTCTCCCTGAACCATATTAACCCGTGAAGTCCCCATGGTTCTCCCTGAACCATATTTCTCACTTAGCGACAGTAGAGAAAAACGAGTTGCCCGAAATTGGTTCTCCCTTGAACCTTTCTCACTTAACGAAGGTTGAGATACGAGTTGTGCGATACGGTTCTTTTCAGAACCTGTATCTCAGCTTCACGTTAGTTGAGATAAACACATGGTGTTACCGCAAACCGAAACGAAATCAGCATGTCGTTGGTTCTAATTCTGCCCAAGTGTGGATTTGTTCCAATTCTGCCCAAGTGTGGATTTGTTCACGTACTTCACTCGAAAAGCTCAAGTATTATACAAGTTCACCCATCAAGTAAGATCAGAACATACATTGTTATAAATGAATGACTTTAACATTGTGTTAGCCTTATTGTCTAATTATAATGTGCATGCGTGTTGGTTTGGTAATTCGCACTTGTATATGTTTGTATTTACTTACGTAAAAGAAAACACGATGAAACAATAATGAATGAAATAAATGAACTCACCCATATAACGTCTGGTTCTACGCCTAACTTTGCATGTCTTTTACCCGTTTTATTCAGTAGTTTGATTGCTTCATCTACATCACCTAAATTCTCTATTGTTTCATCAAGCACACTCATGACAGCAGTGGCGTGGCTTTGAAATGACTCATCTTCCCTTAGTTGCTCCTCTGTCTTCCCCGTGAATAAGGGAAACCAGTCTTGCGTTTCAGGATATTTTTTGAATAATCTGTCAGGAGATATAAAAAAGTAAACTTCAATAAATGATTATAATGCATGAAAAAAAGACCAAACAATATTGTTAAACAATCAATTGAATAGACGAGTGAGTTTCAACTTATGAACGACCTCACACATTATTTGAGAACCAAATGAAAACATTGACATGATCACCAAAAAATAACAAATTGCCGGAAATTGCTGTTATAAGACAGACGACAAATCTTTAGTTTCTGCGTATTTCTGTAATTTTGTATACCTTACATGCATGCCATGGACGGACCCTGCCAACAAATTTAGTATCGTCAATAGATTAAAATAAATCCAATTTACGTCATTTTTGTTTTTAACCAAAATAATGTGTTTTGTGTTCGGTATGGTACATATGATTGTTTATTCAAAAAGAATCAAATGGTAAACAATTTTATGTAGAAATGATTAAGTGTAAAGGTGATGATATATCTATCTCCTCTTCTTCTTCTTCTAGGCGTCGTCCATCCACTGTAGGATGTAGCCCTCTGTCAGACCATTCCAGGTTGCTCTTTCTTTTGCCGTCCTTGTCCAAGTCCCCCCAACTAACTTTATTATATCATCTCTCCATCTTTTTTTGGGTCTGCCCCTGGATCTCTTTCCTGTTCTTGGTTGCCATTCCGTGGTTCTTATGGTCCATCTGTTGTCTGTCATTCTTGCTATGTGTCCCGCCCACTTCCATTTCATTGTGTTTACGTATTTAGCCATGTCTTTGACTTTAGTTTTATCTCGTATTGATTGGTTGGGTATCCGGTCCCTTAGTGTTACTCCTATCATCTTTCTTTCCATTGCTCTCTGGGTGGTCGACAGTTTATTATATATTTCCTTGGTAATTGACCAGGTTTGGCATCCGTATGTTATCGTTGGGAGTATGCATTGGTCGAAAACTCTTCTCTTCAACGATATTGGTAGTTGTCTGTCGCAGAAGATTTCTTTGTATCTTCCGAACAGACACCATCCTGTTTTTATTCTTGTCAGCACTTCTTCTTTAGTTGTGTCTTGTAGTTTTAATGTTTGCCCAAGGTACTTGTACTCCTGTACCTTTTCTATTATTTCATTTTCGATTTTGACATCGGCTCGGGAATTAATGTTTGTGATAAATTTTGTCTTTCCTTTGTGCATTTTTAGTCCAAATCGGCTGCATTCTTTGTAGACCTTGTTTAGTTGTCTTTCCAGGCTTTCGATAGAATCTGTGAAAATTGCTACATCATCAGCGAATCTGAGGTTTGATAGTATCTCTCCATCAATGTTAATTCCTTCCTCTTCCATCTCTGCATTCTTGAAGACTTCTTCGAGAACTGCATTGAAGAGTTTGGGGGACAGTGGGTCACCCTGTCGAACACCTCTGGATATCTTGATCTCGGGTGATATTTCGTTGTCTAAGTGAATTTTAGCTGTGGCATCTGTATATATATGTCTTCAAGGATGTTAATGTAGGTTTCATTTATACCTATATTTCGTAGTGATCCAAACATTGCCGGGTGCTCTATGGAGTCGAATGCCTTTTCAAAGTCCACAAAGCCGATGCATAGTGGTAGGTTATATTCATTTGTCTTTTCTATGATCTGGTTTATAGCTTGCATGTGGTCCGTTGTTGAGTATCCCTTCCTGAATCCTGCTTGTTCTCTTGTCTGGTTTTCATCCAGGGTCCTTTCTATTCTGTTGTGTAATACTCTTGTGAATATTTTGTACTATCTCCTCTTACTACAAATAATGTATGAGGTTCTGTCATTTTAAAGAAATTTTGAGACGGGCGCGGTAATGGGAATGTTGCTGGTAGTATTTTTGGTCTTCCAAACTGCGAAAGTATAGATATTGGGTATTTCTATGTTGCTAGTATTAATCAGGAAATGGCGCGGGGCTAGGGGGTAGCACTATTGCTCATTTACGAGACCCCCCATAACGTTTTGATATACGGAATCAGGAATCGTGATATATAGCTATAAAAATAATTTTCTGGAATCGCATCCTCACCAAAATCTAATCGATTGGTCTTTGTGCCAACCCGTACCCATTCACAAAATTTCATCAAAATCCACGGATAACTTTTTGAAATATCTTGTACAGAAGAGTCATAATTATGCCTGAGCAGAAATTGAATCATGATCTCGCCGCTCGCGTTTTGTACCATGAGCGTTCAATCAAACGCACCCAAATTTAGGCTGTTACGTCGAGATGGCGTGCGGTAAGTCCGTAACATAATAAATGAAATCATATCTTTGCACGTCAAATTTTGTAACCCGTGTGTCACTTAGTGGACTCATTAGAAAGGTTTTACACTTTGCCCTGTCAATTTTCTTCTTTTTACACAATAAACTATGGGCAATGGGAACTCAAAAATGTAATTGACGTATCATGAATAGGCCGGACAATTTAATATTTTCATAGTAAAATGTTTAAACAATAGCTCAGTCTTCACCACAAACAAATTGTATATATTTCTGGTAATGAAACCATAAGGCTTATTTAAAAACGCCAATAATACTTGATCTCATACGCCTGAAGAAACATGAGAAGAGAAGACAATGAAATAAGCCCCGAACAAATGAAATAAAATATGAATCATTAAATATTAAGAGGTAACGACGACGGACGAACAGAAACAAACAAACATGTCGGTCAACCATGATTAAATACTAGTATTTATATAACTGGTAACTCATGGTTGGTAGGTAGTTTCCATGCAGCGTGTAGCTGTATTGGCAAAACTCATTAATACCACAAGTACGTGAACTTTTTAACAGGAGGGCCAAATTAAATAAATAAATAAATAAATAATAAATAAAGGCCTTTATCAGAATTAAAGTACATCGGCCTACTGGGATTACCACAAAGCATTCACAATTCGTTATCATCTGTCTGTTTTTGTCCATCTTTCTTTAAACATTCCTTGCATGTGTTCTGCCGGTGATGGCAGTATCCCACTGCCTCCCCCCCCCCTTGTGTACGCTCGGTGGTTGGAAATAATCATGGTGGAAACTGACCACTTTTTCTTTAAAGGGACAATATCGTCACGATCAACATGGCATGGAATCAGAGTTTAGTTTTATAATCCACAGTGATATTAAATGTCATAATTACCGTTGCTACTACATAAATGAGCCAGTACTTTTTAATCAGTGTGTTCATCTTAAACTAGGAAACCGATTCCATGCCCTGTTGAAAGTCTGGTCTGATTGTGACGAAATTGATCAAACGTAAAGAATCCCGACCACTGATGATGTTATTATTAACAGGTTATTCGTATTGCACGATAAATTTAATTTTGTAGCAGGCCAATAAATTTTTCCTATTTAATATGTAATCATTAAACGCTACAATGGCTACATAAAAAGTGACTTTTTTTTATATCTACAATCGATAACCTTGGCAGGAGCCTTCATACATCAACGTTAAATATCTATACAAAGGTTTTCATGCGGAAATGCTGCAGAAGACAGTGAGCACGCCCGACCACTGTTAATTATAATTATGTTTTTTTTATCAGCAACTTATTACATGCTGGGAATGGTTTCCATAGAAATACATCATAAAATACAAACGATTTCATTTAAAACCTTAAGAGGTTACTAACGCTGCTGGTTCATGAAAAAAACAGGTAATAGTGAAGATGTTATAAACACTGTAAGCTATATAGAACTCGTTTCGTGCGTCTTGTATTATGTATAAATTATATTTCAAGAAACAGTAAATTATTCATAGTAACGGAAACATTTAAGCCATGTAAATAATATATTTGGTGATCGTCCTCGCTTGACGTATACCTTATTGAACACATTTTGGTATCGTTCCAATCTGATTAATTTATGTACTTTGTTATTATTTCAATTTCTCCAATAATTTCGTCAATTATGAATCTAAGTAGTTGCCTTTATGCGCAGTTTCATTACTTCTCCCTCTCTTTTTACCACGGATCAGAGCGGACAATGAAGTGTAAGGACAATGTTCTTCCATTTACTATCTTGCAAACAATTAGGGCAAACAATAATACCATGTGGTCGAGTTGCCCAATATAAAAAAGAAGTTTTTCAAGTGTATAATTACCATGAGTCCTTAGGACCTGTCGCTGAAACGGTAATTAATGTTTAAATATTTAATTCTTAAAATGAAACTATACAATCATATTGAGATCCAATATTGAAATCATATCAGTTGATCAATGACTGGCTGGGATGTCAATAAGGAACCAACTGCATTGTTTATAGTTGTAAACCTAACGGATATAATTAGCATAATAGAAGGGCTAAACCATTATGCTAAGTACCAAGTCATTAAAACATAATCAAGGAATTACTTATAAAGTAACTAACATCAGTGTAATTGAGTCAGGGAAAATGTGAAGACTGGGTGATAAGGAGGAAAAGCCAGTGGGTGTCAGCAAATGTGAAGACCAAATATAATTGCTGACAATCAGGTCAACATGCATGCCTTAGAGCACGGACTCGGTCAAGAGCATACTCTCATAATATTCTACAGAATATTCATGGATAGAGGGTAAAGAGGTCGATAGCAATGCTAAATAAAGGACATCTCTGTGAGATAAACTGCTGATGGCATACAAATTGTCCTTCCGTTGAACTTGAAAGTCTGCAAAGCTAAGAAGCACGAATTGTGTCAAACATTTTGTACAGATTAATATCACGCTAATATGAGGTTCACAATACACACGCTGAGAGACAAAACATTAGGAAAATTACACTAGTATGGTAATAGAGAAAAGTGCTTTCGTTTTTGCACATCCGTAATTATTTTACGGTGCTGGTTATATCATGGTTATATACTGTACTGGTTACATAGTGGCCTACATGATGATCACTATTTGGACCGCAACGAAACACAGAATGTTGTGTCAATAATAACGTGCTGTAAACAGGAACGTATCCAGGCTCTAGAAAAACTGGTGGGGGTGGGGGGGGGGGGCATGGTAAATTTACAAATGGCTGTAAATTGACCTTTGCGTTGTCAGTGTTTTAAATAGGCCTACGCTTTTCATTTTTCTGAAAGGCAATATAAACAAATCATTCGAACTGGAACTAAACCTTTTCATGGTGTAACTGATCAGAGCATAACCAACCGGTTCTTTTCAGAACTATTTACTACTCAAAAGAGAATTTCTACATGGTGTCACCGCAATGATCATATGAACACTCTTTACTTAATGTAAGTATCCTACTTTCTGCAGTTGCTGCATCCTTTCCAAATAATTGTCTGCAGTTTAAGTATCCTACTACTCCTGTAGTTATCATCTGATACACACAGTCATGTACCTGAATTTAAGGCCAAACTAAAAAGTCTCTGGTTTCTGGTCTCTGTGCACGTCGACTCAGACCCGCCCATCGGCATTTTATATTTTTGTTTGCTATGAAACAATTTCAGCCAAAATTTATAGATCATTTCGAATTCTGCCATGCTGTGTTTTAAACGACTTTTTCACATAGGGGTATGAACGTTTGCCCGATTTGTGAGGCCTCTCTTAGCCACCATACTTTGTGTATGGGAAATTTGGTCTGATTCCAATATAAATGTATCATATATTTCACTGCTTGGCAAAAAAAATAAATAGGCCCAAATAAAAATAGAAAAAACCCCAGAAAAATTAACCAAAAAAAGAAGAAGAAAAACCGATTTTGAAGCAGACCTATGGCCAGAAACCGGAGACTTGTTTTGCCTAATGTGGCGGCTTTGGGTTTTTGAATATGATTTTTATTTATTTTTATTTGTAAAAATAATTATTATTATATTCACACACATATCAACGGAAACCCGCCAATAACAGAATGGGAATTTAGAGCTAGTGTATGTTATAGACTTCCGGCAGAATTTCTATCGATACAGCAATTTTGGCTGCAATTGGACATCGTTTCATGCCGACGTGCGGGTCTGAGGCGACGCGCGCGGAGACCAGAAACCGGAGACTCTTTTGGTGGCCTTATACCATCTGACACGCAGCGCACAGCGTGTATATCACCGCACGCATAATGGTGGCCTTATACCATCTGACACGCAGCGCACAGCGTGTATATCACCGCACGCATAATGGTGGCCTTGTACCATCTGACACGCAGCGCACAGCGTGTATATCACCGCACGCATAATGGTGGCCTTATACCATCTGACACGCAGCGCACAGCGTGTATATCACCGCACGCATAATGGTGGCCTTATACCATCTGACACGCAGCGCACAGCGTGTATGTCACCGCACGCATAATGGTGGCCTTATACCATCTGACACGCAGCGCACAGCGTGTATGTCACCGCACGCATAATGGTGGCCTTATACCATCTGACACGCAGCGCACAGCGTGTATGTCACCGCACGCATAATGGTGGCCTTATACCATCTGACACGCACGCACACGGCGTGTATATCACCGCACGCATAATGGTGGCCTTCTACCATCTGACACGCAGCGCACAGCGTGTATATCACCGCACGCATAATGGTGGCCTTATACCATCTGACACGCAGCGCACAGCGTGTATGTCACCGCACGCATAATGGTGGCCTTATACCATCTGACACGCAGCGCACGGCGTGTATGTCACCGCACGCATAATGGTGGCCTTATACCATCTGACACGCAGCGCACAGCGTGTATGTCACCGCACGCATAATGGTGGCCTTATACCATCTGACACGCAGCGCACAGCGTGTATGTCACCGCACGCATAATGGTGGCCTTATACCATCTGACACGCAGCGCACAGCGTGTATGTCACCGCACGCATAATGGTGGCCTTATACCATCTGACACGCAGCGCACAGCGTGTACACCGCACGCATAATGGTGGCCTTTACCATCTGACACGCAGCGCACAGCGTGTATGTCACCGCACGCATAATGGTGGCCTTATACCATCTGACACGCAGCGCACAGCGTGTATGTCACCGCACGCATAATGGTGGCCTTATACCATCTGACACGCAGCGCATGACACGCAGCGCACAGCGTGTATGTCACCGCACGCATAATGGTGGCCTTATACCATCTGACATGCAGCGCACAGCGTGTATGTCACCGCACGCATAACCGACGGGCCTGTGGTGCATTTATGCAACGCAGTTATATTAATCATCTATCCTCCAATTACCTAATTTGAAGCATCTCTTGCTTTAAAGTCAACTGGAACTAGGCCTAATACCAATATATTAGAAGTTTGGTATTGAAGTTTGTTTCAGTAAAGCATTCAAAATGCACGGCAGTGCGTGATCATACGCGCGCGTGGACGTCTTGAGCGCCGGTGTTTGCGCAACCTTTAGTCAAGGCACACATGGCCTTTATCAGTCCATTCTGTGGTCTTTTTTTCTTTATTTGTTATGTTATCATTTATTTAAATATAGACGAGCCCAGAACTTTGCTTAACAATTGGTTTAAATAAATTTGTATACATTGATTTTTGCTGGAGGTTTTAGCAGCGTCCTCGGAGTCGTAGCGGACTGGTAAAGGCGCCCGTGCCTTCACACGCGATCGCATGCGTGGTGTGTGCGCCTTAACCAAAGGCTAGTATTTTCGCTGTTTTATGTCAGTGATAATGAACACTAACTTTCTAGTAAATCATACATTACGACTTGGAATCAAAATTCAGGTACTTATTTTATATTTGCTCAATATTTCAATTTAATTTATCAATGATGTTAAAAGGTTTGTGTTCACTGAATTAGATGTAGGCTAATCAATATCTCACGATTGTGTAACATTTTTACCTTATTGAATTTTACCTACAAGTTAGGTTAATATAACTAAGGGAAAGTACAGTATTGGTATTTGGTAACGTAGGCCTACCGTACGTTTATTTCACTGCCCTCTAGCTCTTACGAAAAACTGCGCATGTTTGAGAAAACGACAACAAAATGTTATATAGGCTATTGTTTGTTTGTTTTTACAAAAGGTTTCTGGATGGCAAAAGTTTATGCTTTCTCTAAGATAACAACACTTGATTGATGATTGATACGTATACTAACTTTACACCAAGTAAGATAACAACACTTGATTGATGATTGATACGTATACTAACTTTACACCAAGTAAGATAACAACACTTGATTGATGATTGATACGTATACTAACTTTACACCAAGTAAGATAACAACACTTGATTGATGATTGATACGTATACTAACTTTACACCAAGTAAGATAACAACACTTGATTGATGATTGATACGTATACTAACTTTACACCAAGTAAGATAACAACACTTGATTGATGATTGACACGTATACTAACTTTACACTAAGTAAGTTTTGAGATGATAATTCGTTAATTTGATAATCTAGAAATTACCAATATTGTACCTTCCCTTTAAAGATGCATCGCCCTATATGTTTATCAGCTAATTCCATTTCTGTATATCATTTTCATTGGAACGTTGACATTTTTCTTTTTGAAACGAAACCAAATATACTTTAAAATTATATCTTTTAAAATATAGCGTCTGAAGCTTAGTTTCACAGTGCACAGTATAACTTTAGGACAGGACCCACCATCAATTCATTTCCTTACATGTTTACTGTAAAAAAAAACATGCTTTTCACGATTATTTTGAGAGATGTGCCATTTTAAAGTAGATTTCTTCAAGTTATCATTTCTTCAAGTAAAATAGCAATGTTCCGATGAAAAATAGGCCTATTTGTTTTTCGGAAATTGCCGTCAAAATAGTGAAAAACATGGGCAATACATTTTTAACATTGAAGTAATATTTAAAATTTGTTATAGGCCCTACTTAAAAGTGTTCAGTAACATTTTATTCAATGCCTGTTTGGTAAGTTTAACCTAAAGTTTAACCTTATAATTCCGGGGTTCACTGGGTAAAAGGCATTGTATTTGAAAAAAATTAACCTAATTTAAAAACTTGTTGAGCATATTACATGGCGCTGACTGTCCTATCATACTATTTGCTTCACTCGCTATAACGGTCCTTCCCAAGGCAAAGTACATCTAGTTTCTGGTTGATGGTGCGCATGAGCACGAAAGCATAGATAATTTGCAAATGACTGGGGTATTAATACGCAGCAACCTTAGTTTCATAACGTCTTACATGGCCATGAATATTTGAAATGGTCAAGTAATTATTGACCCGTTTGATACGTGGTTAGGCCTATAAACCTTTAATTAAAAGGCACATTTATATTACCGCATAAGAATGGTGTATGTATACCATATTTCTATAGAGGCTAAAGGTTCATTTGGCCATTCAAAATTTATGATAGTACACATTCGATTATCCTTTAAATATTTCCCCAGATGTCATCAACAGATTAAATCTAAAAGAAAAACATTATTTTACAAATATAAAAATACACTTCTGGGATTTAAATTTATTGGAAATAAATTCGCAAGAGATATACTGTCATGCAGTATATGACGAGATGAAAACGCTTGATTAGATGTTTCCTTACTAGGTCTGCAGGTTATGCTAAATACTTGACTATGAATAGATCAAATCTGCAGTGATTGGTTTAACACATTATGGATATTCAATATATCTCTTGCTTTATTTGTATAACGTCATTTAAATAAAATTTTCCAATGGTGTACACAATAAACACATCGATATGTGGATATGTTTAGGAAGTGGACAAAGAAAATCAGAGGTGCGTAACCCTTTGCAGCACCCCCCCCCCCCTTGAAAATTGTATATCAACATCCACGGCTGTATTCTCAATATCAAATGGCGAACATTTTACGTATTTATGTGTTATTCCTCAAAAGTATGAATATACACATTACCAATTGCATCGGGGTAAAGGCAGTATTCAACATTGGTAAACTTAAACTACATTAAAGCTGGTAATTATATCAATTAGAAACCTTTGTCAGAATTACTTTTAAAAACATACAGGCCTATATAATTCGACCAAAAAACAAACAAATTCATAGGGCGATGTAATTGATCTCCAATCGCAAACATTATATTTACGTCGGATATATTATTTTAAATTATTTCAAGAATTCTGCCAGAAACATTTAGGACTATATATTATTTATTGAGCTATTGAGCTTAATCCTAAAACATGGATATGTTTCCAATGGCCCACATACTGCATATTATACACACAATGTAAACAGCATACCTTAATATTTATTGTTTAAAAGATAATAACTGCTTTTATTTAATTTAAATTCTGAGCGAATTGAAAGAAAAACGGATTTGCCTGAAGCGCGTAAGATATATGACCCAAATGTTATGGCGCCTGAGACTGTTTGGTATTTACCTATGTATTTAATATGACTGATAAATTTGTATATGAACTGAGCACGACAAACCATAATTGGTTCATGGCTTTGCAAGATAGATTTTAAGTGGACTCACAGCAAAACATCCTTTATCGCTATAATAGAGATATCTCAGTGCATAGTCTCAGCAATTAGTCCCTTTCACATGGTGTCACCGCAATTAGTCTTACTTAGTCCCTTTATAAACAAATAATTTTAAGCGGCATTGTACTGCTAATTTATAACTCCAATTAATGTTCATGTATTTTAACCTGTACTTTTATTTAGGAAATATTTGGGAATCTCTACTTCATAGAAGCAACAGATTAATGAATCAAATTGACATGCTATGACAAAAAGAATATTAACAGTGAATATCATTAATCATGATGATGATGTTGATTAATTCTTCGTTTAATTGAATATTTGCTTTACTGGTTGTTCGCATATTTTCTTGTAATTGTGTAATTAATTTTCATTTGTTTTAGAATATACTATTTGTACCCATAGTCCTTTTTGGGACTTATATAGGCCTATAGCATAAACAATGTAGTGAGGGGGCTTACACTTGACAAGCGTTGCTTTTTGTAAATCCCATCCATATCTTTACATATTTTCCTCTTCATATCTATATAGGCATATTCATTTATCATTAATTAATGAAATTATTGATTTAGATGTTTTGCCCTACACCGACGTGGGTATGAAGCACTGTAACACAGTTCATACTGTGTCTGTGGAAAAAAATCCACATGCGATTTGGGTGGGAGTTGAACCCACGATTTTCTGCCTACTAGTGCAGCGGTTCCATTTGCTATATAGGATATTAACCAGGCCTGTCGTCATCAGGCAAGTACAGTGGGTTGAGAGGTAGTGGGTTCAAATCCAATCCGAGTTGCCTGTGGAGGTTTTCCTTAGACATTAGCTGAGCGCTAAGTATACAGTGCTTTAAACATCGGTATAGGGCAAAATATTCAAAATCTGTAATTAATAATTCATAATTTGCCGTATGGTTGTACTACTGTTTTATATGCATTATTAATGGAAATAAATTTAATTGAAGTTGCAGATGAAACATTTTGAGTAAATGCCTGTTTTATCTTTTAACCAAAAGTTTTATTTTAATCACAGAGGAAAACCATTGCACGTATGTGCGAAGGCCAAAATGAGGGTATAGTCAAGTTAATGTATTAATGAAAAACTCCAGCTCAAAGATCTCATTTGAATTTTAATATAATAAGGATATGATAATGATATGTAATGATGAATGTTGTTCCTTTATTGTCTGCGTATAGAGGCTCATTCTACCCCCCCCCCTCCCCCGCCCTCTGCCCGCCTCCCACACACCGACCAATGATCTACACTCACTGGCCAAAAGTATTGCAACATGCTCAAAATAGCACTTTACAAGTAACAGGTGAGATGATCATTTAATCCGATTTCATCGATCGTGAGCAAGAACAGTAAAAAAGAACATTGACTTCAAAATACAGGCACTTTCAAGAAGTCTTAAGTAGTGTAAATAAAATAAAATAAATTATTGTAACACAGTTCTCCAAACTGAACTTTGGGGATGTTGCAATACTTATGGCCAGTGAGTGTAACTTCTCAGCATATTGGGACATGTGACAAAATGATTGATTTAAAAGTCACCTATGTGGGTTACCAATGTCACTTACTGGTGCCCTATATGGTTTCCAAACATGTTAATAAAATAAGTGTGTAGTATAGTATAATGCGATGACATACATTTAATTCAATTAATTCACATTTATTTCCATTAAACAATATTCTCAAGTCAAAGTATACATATAACAGTATTAATAAATCAGTGTACAATAAGGTGTGAAATATTGGACATAAAAAAGGTGAAATGGAGGCATATCCCAGTAAGTGGTTGCTTGAGTTGGGGATGCCATTACAAGACAAGACAAGACGGACGAACGGACAGATGGACAGACATGAAAACAACAAACACTAATCACGAATAAACTGCAAAATTTACAAGCCTAAATAGGGTACTTTACAATGATAACATTTAACAAACTTACTAAGATAATACACATAAGTTGTTTAGAACAATTTTATACGTACATTTTAATTTTACATTTAAATACCTTAAGCGTTGACGAGTTTCAAGTATCAATGGGAAGCTTGTTTCAGTTGGTTGCACCAGTATATCGAATTGTATGTAGCTGCGATATCATTGATATACAGAATAAAAAGTAATGGTCCTAGGAGAGACCCTTGGGGGACTCCATGAGTAACTATTTTGAAGTCAGATACAGAATTATTGTATTTGCCACAATGAGAACGATTTTTAAGATAGCTTTCGAACCAATCATGAGCTATGCCACGGATCCCATATTAATCAAGCTTCTGCAATGGAATCTCACGATTAATAGTATCAAATGCCTTGGATAAGTCCAGAAAAATCCACATGGCATATTTATTATCCTAGAAAATTGATTAAACATGTTCCATTACACCACGAGGATTCCTTTTTAAAATTTTGTTATAAGCACATAATATGCAAGGTTGTGGCCACCCTATGTTGTGTAATGTGATTATATTGAGTAATCAATACTTTACATTTACCTACCTAAATAGAGCATTCATTCCCACCGCCTCTAAACTCCTTTGCACGGCTTTCCATGATTTTTCAAGACTAAATTTTTGGCGAGCTGTTAAGGGTAGTCTTGGGTCTGTCGGTGGTGGGGCGTCAGGCTGGGGAATACCGCCCGCTGTACCGTTCTTGGTCCTGTCCTCCGTGACAGATGAAGCACAACCCATTGAGTTATTTGTCTTTGCTGTGAAATACTTTACAGAGCCTCCAAAAAAGGGTATTTAACTCCTGTTGAAAACACACTCGACGGCATATTAAACAGCCCGCCATGTTTTGTTTTGAGATCGCAGCATCTCTTCATTAGTGATGCATCTTCCCTTCAAACATGCAGTGGTGAAGGATACCCAAATCATTTCATCAGTGTATATACATACATTGTAAAGTGATGGTAGGAAAACAGCGGTTAATTTATTGAGTACAACATACCAACGTTGAATACTGAAATAAATTAAACCGTTTCTCATTCGACACTATGATGTTATGTTCGTACGCAGTATTGTCAGAGTGCTGTTTTACGCCGAGTATGTGACGGCCATGCAAGCTCCCATCATTCAGCTGCTTGAAGTATATAACCACACGGCGCTGCCAACGCTCAATGGTGAATTCCGTTGTGGCAGGCTATACTTCTCTCCTTCAGCGAAGCTATGTACATTATACGTACGATTTATTCAGAGTTCCCCTACTTGATAATGTGACCTCACCACGCACAACGTGTTATTTGGTCGATTTATTTTCAAGATGGTTGGGGAAAAAGACAAATATATAAAAGTGTGAAATTGTTATCACGGGGTTCCTCTACTTGATAATTGTTTATCATGGGGCATATTATGCGTCGTAGCTCTATGGTGGACAAACTGGATATAACATTAGACATACTGCGACCGACCATGACACTATATCTCTATAACCAGCTTCTCCAGACGTATGATTGGTCCATAACGTCACCATCCTCTACAACGAGTACAAGTCAACCGTGATATCATCGTTCATTGTTGTTAGCTTGGTTGCTAGGTAGTTTATTACCATGCATATTCCCATTTCCCGCAAATTGTTGTTGCCATTGCATGCACCTTCAGTGACAGTCATGTTTTCAGTGACATAAAACAAACGGCGCTATATTGAACCTCCATTAAATGTAGGTGCTATTATTACTTACTCCCTATAATGTAAAATAAACACCATTCTAGTAATAATAATGTTGATGTCAACCAATCCTTCCGTGTGGATTTATAATGACTAGGGTATGTGCTTTATGTAAAAAAACAAAAAAACATAAGCCTTCATAATGGAATAGAAAGTTTATTGCATAGACATTGTGTTCATTTTTATACTATTATAGTGATAATAAATTGTTGAACATTTTCCAACATTTTTTAGACAAGGTCATAAAAATCAATATAATTTTGATCTGTTTCAGCCTTATCTAGTAAACGAATATCCCGATTATCCCCAAACAAATGCATTTTATAATGTTCGAATAATAAAGTGTTTGTAATGTTATTTAGGGGTTTAACATGCTCATCCATTCATGTGCTACACAGAAAAGGATGTGCCCCCCCCTCCCCCCCCACCGTGCTATAGGCCTACACCAATTTCCACCCAAACAATATATTTGACTAAAGCGATGTCTCCCACTTATAATACAATATTTGTGATGAATGACGCTGTCGGTGTTGTTCGGTATAGTGGTTCTCAATTTGTTATTTGTGTTCAGATTATAATACTAATCAGATAAGGTTCAATCCGTATGATACATGCAAAATGAACAAAATAGATCCGCCAATGACATACGTGAACCTATAGCAATTAGACTATAAATTATGGTTTGGTTCATTTCACAAGCAGTGGCAGATCTATAGGGTTTGGCCATCGAGTTGAGGGGTCAATAATGTGTTACTAACAGACACGTAGCCTTTAGTCAAGGCCCACGTGGCAACCCGGAACACAACGCACAAAAAAAGACCAAGCACGTGAGTGGCGACACGCCACAAAGGCCTTTAACAGTCCATTCTGTGATCCGAAGTTTTTTCTTATATTTCTCTACTGATTTGGTAGAGAAATGTTTATACATAATGCCTCAGGTAATAAATTTGTTATGGTATATCACTTTTTTTTCTTCTTTTTTTTCCGAACGCCGCATTTTTCTTAAGCTGATTGGTTTAAATTAATTTGCATGAATAAATTATGGGTTTATGAATTATTCAGTTGCGTGCGTCTTTCGCGTTTATTTTAAAAGGCTTCGGTTCATAAAAGTTTCAATTACTCAGAAGTAAAATTTTGATTTCATATAACCCATCCTCATTACAAAATATTTTCAATTTTGGAATGTCCAAAATGGACGATGCAGATGCGCCTGTTTTGATTCACACTCGCGTGTACTGAACGAAGAATCATCAAATATATCAGCCTACAAATCCATGTAGGCCTACCAGTAGGCCCATGTATCGCCCATTTCATTGTGTTATTTTGCTTTTCGTTTCTTCAGTGGCAATTTAATCAGAAAATTGCCATTTCCCTAATGTGATAAATGTCCAATGAATTTATTCTATTATTTTTCATCAGAATAAATCCTGAAGTACTGCCGGTGTCATAGTATAGGGATAACTGGTCCGGGTTGGGTGATACGGTCCGGAAAGGAGATTTCAGTTTGAGTATTACAGTCCAGGACCTACAGGGGATCCAGTCCGGGCTGATATCGATCCGTGCAAAGACCAAATATGGATTTCAGTACAAAACAATTGCCAAATGTTGAAGGATTCTTTATGGGGACCTTCAGAACAATGATTAGATAAAATACTGAATACTATGGGAGTTTCCAATTGTTGTCCTTTTTGCGATCAGTACAGATACTGAGTCGGATCTCATCTCACCATGATCGCATTTTCATAGATTGATTTCTGTATTATGCATATTACTTATTGATCTCCTACGTAAGGTATAGCCTATTAGAATGCATATTGGGCTTTACACATTAAAAAGACCGCCGAACACACAGTGATGTGACAAAAAACTGCAAATATTTGTAAGAAATAATTATTTTCAATTGCGCCCTCTGTTGACTACTATTGTCCAGTGTGTGCAAACAACGCTCTATTTGAAGATAAAGTTGGACAATAATAACATGACCCAATAATTTCGCGACTGACAGGATTTTGCAAAATATTTGTTTCATTCTAAAGTATTAGAGAAGTAAAATAGCATTCAGACACTCGGAGAGACAGGTAGCCCGACTTACTAGGAAAGAGTGAAATCGATTCGGATAAAATGTCACAGACATTTTGGGAAATCACCCTTGACTAATCAATGCCTTGATCTCCTGAAGGAAGAAATGCAATAGTTCATCCTCAATATGTATTCCAAAATCAGCCCTTTTCCTAGGATACGAACGCACGCGATGATCGCTGTAATAGTATGTAATGTGCAATTGTTAACGAGGCGGAAGGAACAAATCACTGGATCTGCTTTCATCCAGAGACGATAAAATACATCAACCAGTTTTGCGAGAGAGATGTTCCCGGTATTTGCGGATGTTATGCGAGGACCTGGTGAGCACGTGAATTTGAAGCTTGAAACCAAAAATAACCCGTTTGTTTACTTACAAAGTATCACCTTTGCCCACTGGTTCCTGTTATTCCCCGTATTCCGGTTAGATTTAATAGAAAACAAAAACAAACATAGAAGAAGAAAAAATGTCTTTTTGAAAGAGGATTCAAGACGAACTGATAAGTTGTCGACGTCGGAGGGGTTCATAAGTTGGCCGGAATCAAGCATTAATGGCTTCAGGCTATAACTACTATAATTGGTATTGTGCTGCCAGGTCATACCATCTATGATCATACCCAGTCCCACATTAATATATCTATGGATGGTGTCAGTTTTTTTCTCCGAAGGTGATTGTGCGAATAGGCCTATATAATTATTGTGTCAACACTTTCCTGCTTAATTTTCCAAAACATATGATTTAATATTAAAAAATGTTTAAAAACATCAATTGAACCCACCCCCACATTGTTCATAAAACATAATTGGAATTGAGCTTCATTTGGAGTCCGTGATTAGAAAAAGAAAACATGGGTAAGTACGTAAGACTAATTGCGGTGACACCATGTGAAATTCTCAATTGAGTAGCCATTAGTTCTGAAAAGAACTGGAGGTTACAACTCGACGTTTCGATCAGTATGCTCTGATCGCCCTCAGGAGAATGCCGGACTCTGTGACATGCTGCTGCTTAAGTAGGCTGCTGAAGGATCACGCGATGACTGGATGCTGGAGGATTAGTTCGTAGGGGTGAGTACCTGAATTCCGGGCGACAACATGAATTTGCTGAACATACAATGTATACAACACAGAATGGACATGTTTAGTCAACAGAGGGTGCTAATTACTTTCTCGTTTATGTTGTTTCTGGTTGAAGACGCCGTCGTTAAAATGGCTTTTTCCGAGGCAAGGGGGCATGGCGGCAATTTTACGATCGATTTCTTTTATAGCCAAGTAATTAATCAATTTATAAATAAAATAGGAAGTTTCACCCAGGCAATTAATGGTCGATTTAAAAAAAAAAAATTGGGGAAGGGTGTCATTTTTAGTTGGAGTAGTCATTCTGTAATTATTGTACTTTATTAATTGTTTTCCGTATCAAAATTTATATCATTAGAAAGAGCACAAAATTGGCTACAAGACTACGGATATTTTTTTTGGCATAACAGTGTCTTTATTGTTACTTGAAATGAACCAGTTTCAATAATATCTAACTTTATTGATTTATTATGTGCTGAGTAAAATGTAGCAAACAATTAAAAAAAAAAACATTTTTTTGGATTGGAAACAATCTCCTTAAACAGCTGAACAGTTTAGAAGCAAAATCTTGAAAACATTTTTTTACTGAAATGTCTGGGTATTAAACCACTGTGGAACAGGTAAGTGCCATTGGTGTGTGCTCTTGCGGGGAGAGACAGAGACAGATACAGAGACAGAGACAGAGACAGACTTTTTGACTTTTCAAAGAAAACTTTATTTACAAAGCAGAACAATACAAAATGTACAAATTACAGAATAGAAAACAATGTTTTACCAAAATTAGTGGTTTACCAATATTACTGTAAAAGTAACTAAATTCGGTTAACTTTGTTAACGAAGGTAATAACAAAAATACATTTCATAATGAAAGACAGAAACATTTATAGATAAAAAAACAATCGAAATAAACAAAAGGTTGAGTGGAAGAAAGGATGAAAAAGGCTCCTCTAAAAGGGAGACTGCGAGCACCATGGTGTAAACAGACTCCCCTGAAGATCCCCGGGGTGGGGAGCCACTGGCATTACTGGTGTGGGTCTTAAACCCACTCCAGTGGCTCCCAAAGAGAAAGGAAAAAGAGAAGAAAAAGAAAGGAGCAGAGAGAGGACCCCACTCGTGAACAGTAGCATACGCTTTGCCTCCAATCAGAGAGAGATTGGATTAGCTGTTCACAAGGTGGGTCGAAAAGGGGGGAGGTGGACCGAGAGGGGTCAGGCAGAGAGAGAGAGAGAGAGAGAGAGAGAGAGAGAGAGAGAGAGAGAGACTTTTGACTTTTCAAGGAAAACTTTATTTACAAAGCAGAACAATACAAAATTACAGAATAGAAAACAATGTTTAACAAAAAATGGTGGTTTCCAATATTACTGTAAAAGTAACAAAACTCTGTAAACTTTGTTTAACGAAGGTAATAACAACAAAACATTATATAAAGAAAGACAAAAACATCAAAGATAAAAACAAAACGAAATAAACAAAAGGTAAAGTGGAAGAAAGGATGAGAAAGGAAAGGAAAGGGAAGGGATCCTCTAAAAGGGAGACTGCAAGCACCATGGTGTAAGCAGACTCCCCTAAAGATTCCCGGGGTGGGGAGCCACTGGCATTACTGGTGTGGGTCTTAAACCCACTCCAGCGGCTCCCAAAGAGAAAGAAAGGAAAAGAAAAGGAAAGGAAAGAGAGAGGACCCCACTCGTGAACAGTGGTAGAGACCTTGCCTCCAATCAGAGAGAGATTGGAGTAGCTGTTCACAAGGTGGGTCGAAGAGGGGGAAAGGTGGACCGAGAGGGGTCAGACAGAGAGAGAGAGAAGAGAGAGACTTAACAAATATAATCTTCATTTCGAAACATTTTTAAAAACCAAACATTTTTAAAAACCAAACATTACAGAAAATGACATTGTATAAATTGTGATAAAAATTAAAACTATGAAAGGCACATTCTGTAAAAAATTCCAGTGAAGTAATATGTACAATAATTATTATATAGATGAAAAAGGATTTTTGTTAAAAAAGAAAGCTGGTGTATTATAACAAAAACAATGTTTGAGTAAAATGTACATGATCGAGGTATAAAAATACAAATGGTTTTAGATAAGAAATATTGAATAAAAGCAAATATGACTTTTTGTTTAAAATGATGGAGATATAAAATGTTTGGTTTGAAATAAAGGTACATTGAATAGATGAAAGGGCACAGTCAAAAAACAATAAAACACAAGAAGCGCTTTGTGATTTTTTACATTTTTTTGGAATAATTTTGTTTGGTTTTTTGGTTTGTTTAATACGAAAAGCGTATAAAAAAGGCACGTCAATAAATATAGGTAAACATAAAAAACAAACATACAACAGTATATTTATTTTATAAATTTTTATAAATAATTTTGTTTGAATGTTGGTTTTTTTTTTTTTTCTTCATTTTTTTTGTTAAACTGAAAAGCGGTCAGAAAAGCCACGTTAATTCCCCATTAACAGTTTTAACAAGTGCGTTTTTTGGGGACCATTTCTTTTCGAAGTCATTAAGATTGTTGTTAAGTTTAAAGAAATAAAAATCAAATAGAATTTTGTTTTTCAAACGTTGTTCCCAAATTAAAATGGGATTTACAAAGTGGCAAGTTCTATAGAGGTAATATATAACGTTCTTGCAGCTGACGATGAGATAATTTGCGATTCGCACGGCTTGTTTGTCGCGTCTTCTGGCATGCGGAATCAGAGACCAGTAGGTATTGAAGTTGAGAGGAAGGCTTGGAAGGAGACGGCAGATGAGGGTGTGAAGGAGCGTTAGAGCTGGTTGTACGGACGGACACAGGATGAAAAGATGCCAGATCGTACCCCTCTCTCCGCACCATCCGCATGAAGGTGGAATGTCCTTGTTGAGATGATGAAGCACTGGCAACGACGGCAAAATGTTATGGAACAGTTTATATTGAACATCACCCTCCTTCTTCGAGGAGGGCAGTTCATAAGCTTCCTTCCAGTTTATTTCGTTGGGATGGTTCAGGAAGCCGACGTCGTGCCAGTGCGTTCGTGTGTATTCTGGGAGCTCGTTGATATGTTTGTTGATTTGTTCATATATAGCTTTGGATGGTGCGGATATTCCATTGATGTTGGATGACAAACTGATTCCGAGGGGCAGATCTGGTTTTAAGTTGAAACTTGCGGGAGGAGAAGACTGGACGAGACCGTGAAGATTGAAGACATTTGGGAAGAGACGGATGACAATAGAACGAAGACGAAGGAGTTGACGTTGGAGAAGACGAGATGAGAGTGGGCGTGGTCCGCACGTAGATTGGATGACGTCGCTGGCGTCGGACCAACGCCCACTGGATGGATGGAGGAGATGACGAACTTGTTTGAATCCGCATGCCAGGAGGCGATCAGTATCTAGATCATCGTCAGCTGCAAGAGAAGCTAGGATAGAACTGTTAATGGGGAGATTTATGACGTGACTTGTGTTGTCGTATGCTATTATAATTTGAGCTCCGGAGGCCGTCCAAGCACGCAACACATCGCTGTAGAAACTGGGAAGGGTTACAAGGGATTCAATGTTTGTTTTTAGAAAAAATAATTGAAAATCGAATTTTAAGTTTTGATAATTCTGGAGAAAATGAGCGAAGAGGGAAAGAGAGGGGTGTGAGCGATTATTAAGAAAAGCTTGTATGCGATTAAATCTATATGTGAGGGTGCGTGCTTGGAGGCAGGTTAAACCAAGTCCCCCCTTGTCGGGTTTTTGAAGTACAAGTCGTCTCTTTAGCAGGTGTTTTGGATTGGGCCAGACAAAGTCGAAAAGCATTCCTTGGAGTTCGTCAAGGATGTAGGCAGGGGGAGAAAGGACAGCGAGGGTGTGAAAAGTTTTGGAAGCAGCAAGTTGATTACAAATAAGGACTCTGCATTTGAAAGAGAGGGACAGGGATAGTTTTTTCCAAGAAGTCAACGTTTTTTTGAGTTTTTCTTTACATTTTTTCCAATTAAGTTGTTCATAACTAGAGCTGTTTCCTAGATGAACTCCAAGGAACTCTAGTCCCTCGCTGTTCCACAAGAAACCGAGGGGCCTATCAACCCGTCCGACCCACGATCCGGCCCATAGCCCCTGGGATTTTTTAACATTTAAACAAGCAGCAGAGGCGCGGCCGAAAAGGTCGTAAGTCTCCTCGACCGCAGCGAAACCCGCATCGGAGGTGACAAACACAGACACGTCGTCTGCGTATGCCGAAACCGAGCAGTATTTCTCAGTATCAGGAAGTTTGAAGCCACTCTTATTGATGTTAGAACGAAGTTTGTTCAAGAGTGGCTCTATAGTGATCGAGTACAGCAGTCCCGAGAGCGGGCACCCCTGACGTATGCCCTTCTCAAAGGAGAAGGGCGACGTCAGGGAGCCGCACACCTTGATCAGGCTCTCGGAACCACTGTACAGGAGCTGTAAATGACGGAGAAACAACTCCCCAAAGCCCATGGCCCTCATTGTGTTGAAAAGATAGCAGTGGTCAACGTTGTCACAGGCTTTGTGTTGGTCGAGGTTGACCACTGCTAACAGGCGTCGTTGAGATCCGAGTACAAAATAATGTCTCGGATCAGATTGATGTTATCAAAAATCGACCGCCCCGGTACACAATAGGTTTGATCTTCGTTAACGACGCTGTGAATGCACTGTTTGAGCCTGCTGGCGAGCAACCTGGCATAAATTTTATAGTCCGTGTTAAGAAGGGAGACCGGGCGCCAATTTGCAATGTCTGAGAGGTCTCCCTTCTTCGGAATTAAAGTAATAACAGCACGAGAGAAAGAACGCGGAAGTGAGCCGGAAGTAAAAGAAAAGTTGAGGACAGAAAGAAAGTCATTTTTAAGAATTGGCCAAAAGCACTGAAAAAATTCAGAACTAAGGCCATCGAGACCGGGTGATATATTTTTGCCAAGTTGCTCGACAGCAAGGTCAAGTTCCTCAAGAGAAAGAGGGCAGTCAAGGTCCTCCGCATCTTGAGGTTCAAGCCTATTGAGGTCCTCGGTGATTTCATCAAAAGCGCTCTCGTCAGTCGGTACTCGACTATAGAGATTTTTGTAAAAGGTGTGTATGTGGGTTTTTATTTCTATTGGGTTTTCGGTGATATTGCCAGAGGGCAGACGTATTTTACTGATAGATTTAGATATTGAGTTTTTTTTTTCAAGGTTAAAGAAGTAGGATGTGGAAGAGTCGGTTTCATTTAGGTGTTTAAAGCGCGATCTGACGAGAGCGCCTTGAGCTTTATTTTTAAGATGTTCGTTTAATATATTCCTTTGTTCCCGGAGGACCTCTTTGGCTTGAGACGTGAGATCTGGCGCAGTTTGTAACTTTTCAATTTTTTGGTTCAGTTCAGAAATAATCCCTCGTCTTTCTTTTGCAATTTGTTGACTATATTTTAGAGTAAGAGATTTAATGTGGGACTTACCGAAGTCCCACCACAAGGAAAGGTTTGGAAAATTATTTTTTTCATGTTGCCAATTGGCCCAAAAGTTACAGATGATATCGTTATAAGCATTGTCGGAAAGAAGGGAGTTGTTAAAGATGGACTTCAACGGAATATATTACAGTGTTTTGATGCTGTTAGGCTTACAAGAAGTGTGTAATGATTACTTCTATATGATTAACATTCAAATAAAGTAATTTCTTAATGTAAAAAAAAATTCATTTTGATCAGCATTTCACTATCTAGAAAAGTCGTGTTTCGCAAAAAGCCCGAACTCATGAATAATTCATATCGTAGTTGTGACGTACAATCAAGGACTGGCATTCGCTGCTTATGCCCACATGTCATGAGTGTTCCCCAGCAAAGTGCATTAAAAGCGACGTGTACGAAACGAACTCCCAGTCATCGTACTCACTTGCCTTCTCTCGATATTTGACGCTTTCAAAGTTGGAACAGAGCCTTGCTTCAAACGATATTTGGTATCCAAACCAAAACTTTCTTTCACTTGACTGGAAGAATCTCTACAGTCGCCCGTAAAATGGGCTGAACAAATCAACGACCATTTTGTCAACGTGAAATCCTTTCGTGTATTGTTCACGAACTTCACCCACTCCTTGGAAGCCGCCGGATTCCGCGGAAATCGGAAAAAAATAACCTCTGGATTCTTGGTGGCACTTCTTGTACATCCACCAACAGCACATGTGCTAGGCATTATGCCGTCTTACACAAAATCGTCAAAACGGGGAAAAAATCATGTGTATCAGCTTCGAGCATGTAAAATCCCCATTGCCAAACACAAAGACAAAAACGGCTTCCTTTATTTATGCCCCAGATAGTACGTCACACTTACGCTGGTTTACGTGGCCGCTGGTATTTCACCGTTCATTTCGTATTGTATTTCTATGGGCCTTTGCTGGGAACCATGAAAGCGCGCAGCCAACGGCGAGAAAAAACCACTCGCTCAGAAATCTAAGAAGGGGGGCTATTTTTTACAATCAAAATTAAACAAAATAACGGGGAATAAAACCATCGTACTGATAATGAAATAATAACTAAACACAACATAAACAAGGCTCAGGAGACGATTTAGTGTACGAGCTCTCGTTGAAGTCCATCTTTAAATTTCCAATAGGCGCTACCCCTCTGGGTAGCAGAGGGCAGCTTAATTTGAAGAGAGATAGCAGAATGGTCAGAAAGAGTGCAAGGTATGATTTTGGAAGAAAGGACAGAGGAAAAAATAGTTTGTGGGCCGTAAAAACGATCCAGTCTGGCTCTGGATGAGCCAGACTGAGACGAGGGATTATTTCTGAACCATGTAAATGTTTGAACATTCGGATTGAGACTGCGCCAGATATCACGCAACGACAGTGCACTCACCGCGTCGCTGAGGGCACATGCAACTTTGGGTCGATGCTCGACTGGCATACACAGACGGTCGACGACAGGGTCTTCCGTGCAGTTGAAGTCACCTCCGATGACGATGACGCCGTCGTTAGCAAGTTGAGCACAATGCTCGCGGAAGGACTGGATGGAATCTAAAGCGAGTTTGTCGTTTTGAGGAATTAAAAAGTTGTAAAGATAGAAAAAGGTGTTATTAGTCTTGATTTTTGTAAAAAGAATGTGCCCATTAGAAATAATTTGTGAAGTAACAATAACTGTGTTTGTGTTTTTTTAAATCAGGGTTGTCACTCCCGACCCACGGGTGGGGCTTGGGGCACACAGGGGAGTGTATGGCCACAGTTTCCAAGAGGGGCTATGTTAGGAAATGTGTTTCCTGAAGGAAGATTATTTGTGGATAATTACAAATATTTTCAACATATGTTTTAATGGAGGCATTTTTTAAAGTGGCCGTACACCCTCCTGTGTTGAGGCTGAGCAACGACAGCGTCATCGCAAGGAGTAGTGAAAAATACATGTAGAAAGGAATGTTTATTTCTGTAGAGTCCTTACGAGTTTCACTAGTCTCTGCTGCATGCTTTTAGAAACGCTTGGGTGGGTTCTGAGGGGTTTTAATTGATTGGCTAACCCCGGCAGATTGCTCGTAAATTTACGAGCAATCGGCAGGGGTTTTCTTTTGCCCTTGACAGAAGACAGGAAATGTACAAGCTCGCTGTGAGAGAGCGGGCCCTTTTCTGTGAGAACACTCTCAGAGAACGGCTCGTCGCCGTCCGTCTGAGAGTCTTCCCACATTGTCGAATCGGTGTCGGGGTAGTTGGAGGGTGAAGTGGACATAGGTGTAGGAGGGGTCTGGCTGGGTTTTGAAGTGGGCGTTGGGGCGGGTTCGGATGGGAGTAGGGATGGTTTACTACAGCGGGTGGGTTGCGGAGGGGATTTGACTGTGAGAACAGGGGGTTTAGGAGTGGGTGGTGGGGGAGTGGATTTAGGAGCGGGTGGTGGGGGAGGGGATTTAGGAGCGGGTGGAGGAGGATGGGATTTGGGAGCGGGTGGCGGGGGAGGGGATTTGGGCGCGGGTGGTAGGGGGGAGGATTTGGGTGCAGGTAGGGGGGAGGATTTGGGTGCAGGTGGTGGGGAGGATTTAGGGAGTGATGGGGTAAGGGAATGTATGGTGTTAGGGAGAGGAGAGATAGTATGGTCGACGTGCATGGGTGAAGCAATGCGAACTTTCATTATTTTTAGGGAAGGGTGCTTTGAGGGAATTAGGAGGTGTTTGGCGGGTAGCGGGAGTTGGAGGGGTAATTTTACGTTTGGAAACAACATCAGAGAAAAGACGGGGGGCAGGTGGTGGAGTTCCCCAGACGTTGAGGGAAGTTGAAGGGTGGGGGGGGGGGGGCGAAGGGATATGGGAGGGAGAGGGGATATGGGAGGGAGAGGGGATATGGGAGGGAGAGGGGATATGGGAGGTAGAGGGGATATGGGAGGGAGAAGGAATATGGGAGGTAGATGGTCTTGAGGTGGGAGAGGGTTGGGCTGGTGAGGGAGGGTGGACAGTGGTAGAAGAGTGGCTAGGTTTGGTTATGTGTGCGGGTTTGGCGGTGGGGTCGTGCGTTTGTGCGTTTTTAGCAGGGTGTTTAGGATCGGATTTCTTATTTGCAAAGACTGTGGGTGGGTTGAGGGGAATTGAGTCATTCGTCTTGTCAGGGGCCCTGCTCTTCTCACAGAAGCGAGAAATATGCCCCAGTCCGCCACAATTAAAACATTTAACAGTAGATTCAGTAGTGATGTATACATGGTGGTTTCTCCCCGAGTGCTGAAAGGTTATGGCACTCGGGGGTGTGACGTTCTGGGGCATAATCACATGAACCTGCCTTCTGAAAGAAAGGATGTGGGAATTTTCTTTTTTTTTACAACCCAGGGGTAGAGGCTTTACCTGAGAGACGACTTTGCAGAAAGGTGATAGCTCGTGTACGAGAACATAGTCGGGTATTTCTGAGTATACGTTGCTAAGTGTTAGGCGTACGGTAGGCTGGACCAGGGGTGTCAACTCGAGGTAGGAGCCCTTGTATGAAAAACCATTTTGTACAGCGTTAAGGGCTACCTGCCTCGAGTCGAAGTAGACTGCAACCCGGCCATGGGAGATTCGTGATGCCGAGTGGATGTATGCCGAAGCCAGTGTATCCGTCATGGCGTCGATGTATGCATTGACGGACACACTGGCATCGGCTTGGAATGTAACCCCACTGTCCCTATCGGGACGCAGCCCGATAGGAACAATAATAATAATAATAATAATAATAATGTATAGATTTATATAGCGCACGTATCCACCAACTAAGTGGCGCTCAAGGCGCATTATATTATTATCCCTGCTCATAAGGCTCATAAGGCTCATAAATCATTCCTGGGATCAGTAGGTACATTGGGGCCGGGTGCAGTCATCCCTGACCCAGCCTTTTGTGTTTGTTGTGCTTGGCTGGCCATGGTGGCCAACCAAGGTCCTAAAACTATACAGAAAACGAAATGAATTTACCTTTAAAAAAAACACTACGAAATTGATGAAAAACCCGACAATATGAGGGGACCTATAGTAACCTATGAGTAATAAGTAAGCAAATAGTATAAAAACTGTTACCATTAGGTGTTCAAAATAAACGAAAAAACTACAATCTCCGGAGCTCAAATACACACGTCCTATCGCTGAGAGAGAGAGAGACTTTTTGACTTTTCAATGAGATTCTTTATTTACAATTCAAAAAAACAAAGTCAAATTTTACAATAAAAGAATAGTAAATTAATACAGAACATTTTGCAATTTGGAAAACATTAATACAGTTTTAAGTAAACAGAAAAGACAAAATATTCGGTACATGTAAAAACATGTAATAGAAACAATAATATTTTAGTGTACAGATACAATACACATTTTAAATACAAATGAATAAAGTGAATACTTTAACCAATATAAGTATAAAGCTCCTCAGAAAAAGAGAAATACAAAGAAAGGAGAAAAGAAAGAAGAGGAAAGGGGTTCCAGTGCGGAGGGTGCGGCAACACGTTTTTTGGCGTGAGCCGAACCCACCGTGGTTCCCCTGAGGTGGGGAAGCCACTGGCGTTACTGGTGTGGGCCTTATATCCCACTCCAGTGGCTTCCAAGGATAAGAGAAAGAAAAGAAAAGAGGAAATCAGAAAGGAGGAGCAAATTTAGTAATTCTAACCGGGTTTAAATCAGCCATGTCAGCTTGTCATTAATGATGATGAACAAAGTATTATTTATATTCCATTTTTTAAGAAATTCATCATCATTATTGACAAGCTTAAAGTAGTTGTATTCGAAAATTATTTTATTTTTAATACGGTGTGTAAAAATTAATAGTGGATCAACAAAATGAGAGGTTCTGTAAAGATTATAAATGACATATTTGCAACTGACGATGAGGTAGTTTGACAGGCGTACTGCCTCTCTATTGCGGCCCCTAGCACATGGGATCAAGGCCCAGTAGAGGTCAAAGTTCAGTAGTAGTTCAGGAAGAAGACGATGGAGAAGACTATGTAGGCAGTTGAGTAGAGGTTGAATGGACGGACACGTGATGAAGAGATGGCAGACCGTCCCCTCATCTCCGCACCATCCACATGTTGAAGATATAGCCGGGTTGAGATGTTGCAGAACTTGAAGTGACGGGATGATGTTGTGTAGTAGTTTGAATTGTAGGTCCCCCTCTTTTTTAGATGTTGGGGGACTGTAAATATTGTTCCATTGGATGTTTGTGTTGATGTCTAGGATTCCATTATTGTGCCAGTATGATGTTTCTTTTGACGGTTGCTGGTTGACGTTGGTGTTGATGACGTTGTAGAGTGATTTGGATGGTGCGGAGGTTGCATTGTCCATGTTGTTGATGATGACGTTGAGGGGACGGTCTGGTTTTGATGGAAGGTTTTGAAGTGCTGAAACAGGCAGAAGAAATCCTCTTTCATTGAAGATGGAGGGGAATAAACTGGTGAGAGTCGTGTGTATTGAAGAAAACTGTTTTGAAGAAGACGTATAGATGGAAGACGAGAAGTACTTGAAGAAGAGATGACGTCATTAGGTTGTTTCCAGAATCCAGTGGTGAAGTTGAGGAGATCCCTCACCAGGCCGACCCCACGCGTCGAGAGCCGCATTGAGAGGGACGCCCCATCGTCAGTTGCATTTTCAATTAAAGGAGTATTTATGGGTAAATTAAGGACATGGCTGACTGAGTCGTGTATTATTTCTAACCGAGCTCCAGACAACCTCCAGGCACGCATGATCTCACCATAATAGGAAGGCATTCCAATGTCAAAAAGCGGATCAGTATTCAAGTAGAAGAGATGAAAGTCATAATTTAATTTTTTTGAAGCGACGAAGGTGATATTCAAGAAATTCAAAAGAGTGGTGAAATTCACCTTTAAGGTAACGAAAAATATGAGATAAACGAAAGGTGAGAACTCGTGCCTGGAGGTTAACAAGGCCGAACCCCCCTTTGTCAGGTTTCTGATACATAATTTGCTCTTTAAGGCGGTGTCTCTTGTTGGACCAGACGAAATCAACCAGCCGCCGTTGGAGTTCACTTAGGAAATCGTCTGGCGGAGCGAGTGCCGCCAGACAATGAAAGGTTTTTGATGCGGCTAGCTGGTTGGCAATCAAGACTCTCCCTTAAAAAGAAAGGGGGGTCGAGATGCCAGACCAGCTAGCGAGTGTTTCAGATAATCGTTTTTTACAAATAGTCCAGTTTTTGTCAGTGTATGTTTTGGTGTTTCTGCGAACTCCGAGGAACGACAGGCCATGGTCATTCCTCGAAAAATTAAGCGGCCGGTCGCCTCGTCCGCTCCAAGATCCCGCCCTCAACCCCTGGGATTTTCTCGTATTTAGGCTCGCGGCAGAGGCGCGAGCAAAGAGATCGTAATTGTCTTTGATCGCGTCAAAGCCGCGCTCGAGGTGACAAAACGGAGACATCATCTGCATACGCAGACACCGAGCAAGAGACGTCAGCGCCGGGTATTCGAAACCGTCGTCCCCGACTTCGCCCCCTTAGGCGATTTAGAAAAGGTTCAATAGCAATCGAGTACAGCGGTCCGAGTGGGCAGCCCTGACGGATGCCCTTCTCAACGGAGAAGGGGCCGTCAGAGAACCGCAGATTTTGACCAAACTCTCGGAACCGCTGTACAGGATTTATATGTAGTCGAGGAAACGGTCTCCGAAGCCCATAGCTCTCATGGTGTCGAAGAGGTAGTCGCGATCAACTTTATCGAACGCTTTTGCTGATCGAGGTTGACCACGGCTAAAAGGACATCATTTTCATTGGCATATTCGATGATGTCCCTTATCAGACCTACGTTGTCATGGATTGAACGTCCAGGGACGCAGTAGGTCTGATCCTCACCTACGACGCTGCTGATGCACTCTTTCAGTCTGTTAGCGAGCAACCTTGCAAGGATTTTGTAATCATTGTTTAGAAGGGAGATTGGCCGCCAATTGGCTATGTCGGCCAGATCTCCCTTCTTGCAAGAGTAACTACCGCCCTCCTGAACGAACGAGGAAGCCCGCCGGTGAGAAAAGAATAATTTAAAACAGAAAGTAGGTCGTTTTTTAGAATATTCCAAAAAGTTTGATAGAATTCACCGGACAGGCCGTCCAGGCCAGGCGTTTTATCCTTGCTAAGTTGGCCAACAGCTATTTCTAATTCCTCTAGAGACAGAGGACGCTCCAGGTCCTCTGCCTCTACAGGATCAAGACGAGGCAGGTCCCTTAAAATGTTTTCGGCGCCCTCATCGGTCGAGTTTTTAGAATAGAGGTTTTTGTAGAAATTAGATACATGATTTTTTTATGACAGAAATATTTTGAGTAATTTCTCCAGAATCCAAACGGATTCTGGAGATAGTTTTAGAACGGGATTTAGATTTTTCAAGATTAAAAAAGTAAGAAGAGGAGGTATCGACCTCGCTGACATGTTTTAATCTCGACCTGATGAGGGCGCCCTGCGCTCGATTTTTTTAGATAGAATTAAGTTTTTCTTTTTGTTCTAAGAGGACCTGCCTGGTCTCCGGTGTGATTTCCAGCCATTGAGTACAGCAACTTCCATCCCAGAGGAATTCATTGGCAGGTCCCAGTCGCACAAAGAGCCCTACCATCCCCCATGTCGGCAATCAGATCAGCCCCAGGTAGCGGAGCAGCAGCTTCCAGTGGCACGGCTAACAACACCATTGCTTAAGTCCACTACCATTGAAAACAAATTCGAAGACGTCTTACAGGTACGATGTGGTTACGAATCATGTAATCTTAGTGAGTTAAAGACAGACGAAATCAACGTTAAAGGGAGGCTTAAAGAGCGTTTACAATTTTGGAAAGAGATTGGTACCTCAGAGATATTGTCAGTCATTAAGCAAGGTTATCAAAATTCCTTTGTCAGAATTCCTCCGGCGATGAAATATCATAACAAATCTGCATTAAAGGAGCATACATTTGTCTCTGAATCCATTCTCGAATTGTTACAAACTGGCAGAATAACAGAAAAGGTCCAGCCATCATATCTTGTTAGTCCACTTTTCAGTAGCCTGCCAAACATCAGATAAAAAGAGATTGATTCTCGATCTGAGCAGCCTGAATAAGTTTGTCAATAAGGTACACTTCAAGTTGGATGATTGGAAAATTGGTCTCCAATTTATGTCGAAGAATGCTCACATTATTACATTTGATTTAAAATCCGGGTATCATCATGTTGACATTGACGTAGATTATCAAAAGTTTCTTGGTTTTTCTTGGGAATTAGGAGTAACCAGATACTTTGAATTCAATGTCCTCCCTTTTGGTTTGGCTTCCCCATACTTGTTCACTAAAGTCTTGAGGCCCCTGGTAACTCATTGGAGATCGGTCGGAATTCTTATAGCAGTTTACTTAGATGACGGATTCTGTGTAATTCTAGTAATACCTATGAGAGTGAAGAATCAAATTTACAAGTAGCAAAGGAGGTATCCAAACACATACGTAATGATTTATTACGAGCAGGTATGATCTATAATATCAAGAAGAGTTGCTGGACTCCCTCAAGCTGCACTAAGTGGTTAGGCATGAAATGGGACACAATAGCTGGTACCTTACAGGTCCTACAACGGCGTATCGACAAGATTAAACAATCAATATATGATGTTGAGCAAATTAAACCCATTAAAATCAGACAACTACATTCATTTGTTGGGCAAATAATTTCCCTCGGTCCAGTTTGTGGTAATATCACTAGATTATTGACCAGGCATTGTCAGATTGAAATTGCAAAGGCTGATCACGAAGATATATACACGTGGTTAGATGAATTATGTAAATCTGATATTAACTTTTGGAAGAATCATGTGTCAGAGTTGAATGTACGACGCATTTTTGCAGTTGACAAGGTTAACATTTCCTGCTGTGATGCTAGTTCGATAGGTTCAGGTGCAATCATCTGTAACGATTTTCACACCGCCCACAAACAGTGGAACGAAATTGAGGCCATAAAGAGCTCAACTTGGCGAGAACTGGAAACTATACATTTTGCGATTTGTTCTTTTCTACCAATAGTTTCAGACTCCCAGTTAAAATCTACACCGACAGCCAATCCGCAGCTCACATAGTCGAGGTCAGGAAGCATGAAACCAGAATTACAAAATCTAGCTCTGAGCATTTTCAATACATGTCTTAACAACAACGTTAGACTAGACGTACAATGGATCCCTCAGAAACCAACATGAACAAGCAGACCTTATCAGCAGACTTATAGACCTTGATGATTGAGAATATCATAAAAAACTCCTTCAAGTAATAAACAATTTATGGGGCCCACTTACCTTAGACTGTTTTGCGTCTTACTACAATGCAAAATTACCCTAGATTCTTCTCAAGATTCTGGAACCCAGGAACAGCCGGGGTGGACGCTTTCGCACAGAATTGGTCCAAGAAAACACCTCTGGTTTCCCTGTTGGTCATTATACCAAGCGTATAGACATCTTTATTTATGAGGGAAAGGGCATTAGTTGCCCATTATGGCCTTCCTCTTCATGTATGGCCGTTACTCTGGTCTTGCTATAGAGTCTGGATAAAGGAACTTTTACCGTACAGGGGTCACAGAGTACTACAACTAGGAAGGAACAAGAATTCATTGTTTGGTTCGGACAGCTTCATGGCGATATTTGTGTACTTATATTGATTGTACGAATGAGTGTAATTAACATGTCATCTAATCATTTGTGTTTGTTTTCTGTTTTGCATTAGATTATTCAAAAACAAAGATATTGGGAAGAATTTCCAAGTGAAATAGCAGAATTCAAGCATATTATTTTTCACGACCTTTTGCTGTCCAAAGCAGAGGGCACCATCAAAGGGATATCTCTATAAGTGCAGAGTTTTCTTTTCATGGCTCAAGATCTTAACATCCCAGTAGTACTACCAATTCCTGAAGAAATAATCGCAGCCTACATAACAGATATAAGTAACTCAATGAACTCGGATAGCACAATAACTACTACCGCTGCAGCCCTAAAATGGCTTCATTCATTAATCAATTCCAAACCTAACCTCTAGATTCAACGGTAGTGCAACTATATCCTAAATGCGCAAAAGAGAAAACTTCATAAACAGCCGCATCAAAAGAACCAATATCCTTAGATCTTGGTCAAATTAATAGTGGAGAAATATGCAAAGCCGATAGTTCCCTGATCCAAATGAGGACGGCTTACATCTTACTCAAATTCACTCTTCTGTTTAGGCATGATGAAATGGCCCCAACTCAAGACAAGCCATATAAAACAATTGCCGGACGGTAGAGGTGTAGAAATCTACATTCAAGGTCCTAAAACAGACGTGTTCAGAGAGGTTCCACCACGTTCATTTCGGATACTAAAGACCTTTATTCTCCAGTACAAGTTCTATATAGATACATGTCAAAATGCAACCTAATGTTCGGACAGATGAATTTCTCTTTTCAGCTATCATATCAATCATCTACAAAATCCATATAAACCCATCGCGCAAAGACCTCTCAGCTATACTAGATGCCGGGAATTGTTCTTAGACGCACTTAAGCAGGTCGGAATAGATGATCCAAAGAAATATGGACTTCATAGCATGAGGTCAGGAGGGCGTCACACTTGGCCAGTAAAGGGCTGTCTGAAGAATTACTTATGGGAACATGGTCGTTGGAAACCCACAATGCAAAAACAGATATGTAAAGAGAAGTTTCTCGTAGATTGGAAGTGTCAAGATTACTTCAAAGTTGATTAAAAAAAAAAAAAAAAAAATAATAATAATGTGCAGATTTTACAGGAACTCAGTAAAAGGAATTACGTGTACAGAAGGGTATTGGAATATTGAAAAGAAGAGAGATGAAGGTACAGAAGTACCGAGACAGACAGTTGTTGTCCGAGGAGCCTGTGAAGGCAATGCTCTAAAGTAGAAACAGAACGGTGGCTAATGAAGTTTACTAACTATATATTTACTAAATTTTACTAATTTATATCAGTAATAATTATTTACAACAATTAATAATAACTTTTTACAATCAAAAACCGTAGCAACCCTGCAGTCAACAGCTGGCTGCTTTTCCCCATGCTCTGAATAATAAAGAATTATGAAATCAGAAATAGTGTCAGCGTCAATATTATTGTATCGTCCATTAGAATGAAACACTATTTTTTCATGCGTATGAAGCGAAGCGAGCATGAGGAGCATGAAATATATAGTGTTTTACTTTGACTCATGATTGCCTTTTTGGTATGGTTATAGTTTTGTAGCATTTCAGTTTCACACGTAAAACAATATCGATACTCCACCATGCAAATACACATCAATCTTATGTTTATAATTTTGTCTGATTTTTTTTGTTTTGTTTACAGAAATATCATACCATGTTGCATATCGGCAAGTGGTGAAGGTGGTGTTGGAATTTATTCTTGGCCCGTTTCAACCGGGTGCCCACCTGCCATCATGTGTAATGGACTGCAACCGCAGGACGTTCCCAAACCTGATGGACGTACAAGATTTTCGTATCCACCACTGGATTAGGCCGATTTGCTTTGTTTTATTTTTAAATTGGTAACATTTTTCCCTAGTTATAATAATGATCTGGGGAGAATTACAAATTATTTTGTGCGTTCATAAGCCATGATGTGCTTGGGAATCAATTACGTGTGTATTTCATTTTGTGTCTTTTCAGGGGGAGAGTTGATTAATTTAGCATAATGTGAAATAAACTTGTTTTATTGTTGCCAACAATACACTATAGGTAAAAACATTACAAATTCGGTATGGCAGAAAGATGCCAAGAACTGAAAATTTTACAAGACCTTAGTACTTTCGAATAAATGACAAGACAAAATATGTTGTATTTGCAACCAACAATTGGAGTTTATTTTTGAGGTTAAAATATCCAAAATTAAAAGTTGCCTCTTAGTAATAAAACAACTTAATCAAAATCCTGTACATACTTGTTTTGGAACTTGGCCATTGTTCTGTTAAACCGAACTGGAAATCCTTTGAAATTCGTTTCACACTTGCTGCTCTTTTCTGAGGAAAAACACTTGTCAGCATAACTCTGCTAGGAGCAAGTTCAGATTATATTGGATTAAAGCCTTCAATTCAATTAGAGTTTTAGCTTTGCATCTAAAGGAGAGTGTGACAAAGACTAATATTGTAAAATCTGTTGGTAAATCTCATGTACTTCTGCCTCTAAGGCAAAACTTGTTCTGGATGTACAGTGCCAATAAATTGTAAAATACAAGAATAGAATAACAATAAATGTGTACAGGCCATGTCATTCTGTCTTCAATCAAATATTAATAAAAAAATATAAAAGACATGTATATAGCACCAAATCCATTTGAATAAAATGCTCTGAGCCCTTTAAATATAATAAAATAACCTAAAAGTAACAATAGCAAGATTATAAAGATTAAATACATGGGAGCCAGATAAAGTAGTAAAAACAGGCAAATTCATCAGGGCGGATCCAGGAATTTTAGCATGAAGGTGAAATCCTTTTCGTGTATTATTCACGAACTCCACCCATTCACTGATATCGCAGGATCCCGCGGAAATTGAAAAAATGAGTC
This sequence comes from Zoroaster sp. YZ-2022, assembly GCA_029582265.1. Classification (NCBI taxonomy): domain Eukaryota; kingdom Metazoa; phylum Echinodermata; class Asteroidea; order Forcipulatida; family Zoroasteridae; genus Zoroaster; species Zoroaster sp. YZ-2022. The sequence goes on from CM055821.1 coordinate 48,495,994, forward strand.
TCTGGATTCTGTACTATTTCCTGGTGCATCACCAACAACACATAAAGTCGGCATTATATAACTGTTACACAACAATGTCGAAAAAAGCTTCATAAAACTTCATGCCTCTGCTTATTGCATGAAAACGATGTATATCTACATGGAAGTAACATGCTTCTGTTTTACTCTCAGGTGCTCATGGGTTATACGTCATCCCTTTTCGCTGGTTTACAAGTCCGCTGGTACTATATCGTGGATTTCATAAGTGGATTTTCAATGGGTCTTTGTCGGGAACCAATACCCAGGGCAGGAAATTTCAAAAACAAAGCGGGGTCTAATTTTTCAGGTCGTGCAGCAAAATTATAAAGAGAAAACATGACCACAACAATAAATTGTTACCTGAACACAACATAAACAAAGGGTTCGATAGTCAATTTAATGTAGAGTTTTCATTTGTAGTCCATCTTTAACTTATTGTAATGGAGTTTAGGACTTGGGAAAGGAGGAGTTGACCATCATGAGCATCGCCACCTTCTTCACTGATTTACGTGGAGGAGGAAGGGTGTCTTTAGAGGAGTACGAGAACTGAAGTATTTGTAGGAGGGATTGAGTGGAAGATTTTCTTTTGGATACAACATCTAAAAAAGTCTAGATGAGGTGGAGGTGGCGATCCTGAGACAGAGCAACCGAGGTTTGGATGGGGGTGTGGGTAGGTTGAAGGGGGATGAAGGTTGGGAGGGAAAGGAGTGGTGGGAGTGGTGGGAGGAAGGGAGGATGGGGTCGCGGATGACGCAGGGCCACGGACGGCGCAAGAGCCCCGGACGCCGGAGAAAACCGCAGGCAAAAGGCCCCACGGTCATGGGGTGCAATTACCGGCGCCGAGCAGAGCCGTATATTGGGCTGGCTCTGGGCGCTCTGGAGCGGAGCGGTAGCAAGCCCCCGACCGACTCAATGTGTTAAAGTGCGGCTACAGCCGCACTCAATGCTCGTTAATGTCATGTTGAAAACTTGTGCAATACAAACCCAGGCTGTTTCAGTTTTTATTCAATATGTTCAATGGCAGAATGGAGCTATTCAATAGATGGAATTTAGATTTCCCATTGGAATGCCATTATCATTTGTCTTTCCACATATGGTCCTTTGCATTTCCTTTACAATTTGTTGAAAAGTTTTCAACACGCGTTTAACACATTGAGGTCGGTCAGGGGCGCTGTTTGCCGCTCCGCTCCAGAGCCAGCCAATGTAAAACTCTGCTCGGCAGCCGGTAATTGCACCTATCCGTGAACACATATGGAACAATGCAGGTGTACCAAAGATAGTAGAGCGCCGTAGGCGCAAAGATGGAGAACTCGACCGATCTATGGAAATTACCCAGGAGGCACGGCCGCCATTTCAGCAGTGACTAGACTGTAGTGCTGTAGCTGTGTTGTCATTGGTTGCAAGTTTCGCACTATGAAACATACGTGAATCGTTATGTCTTCATTTTGCTCGGCCATTTGTTGCAAGAACAACAGAAAAATGCCCAGAATTATCCTTTTTAGATTTCAAAGAAGACAGAAAGGTAGGCGCTAAATATAATTATATTTTTCGACAGTAATCATCGCATTTGCAGGAAAACGTTGCCTTTTCCGAGGTCACAAAGTCGGTGCTGCTGTTCAAACGTATCACTGGTATGACTGGTTGACTACTTATGAGGACATTTTACTAAATAAAAAAAATGAACAAAGCATTCTATTTTAATTTAAGCCTTTCGTGTCTGTAGAGCTTAGAATGAAGACAAACAAAAAGAAGCAGCACACGATGTATACTTTTCATGGTCAGGATTATCCTGATCTGAAATTATTTGAAGTGACTAACGTTGACGTTGTGGTGTAGCGTTTAAACTAAAGGGCTAACTTACTAACTAGTTTTAGGGTAACTCACTGTTAGTTAGTTTAATAGTTGGGCCTATTCTCACATTATTCATACTTATCATATATGCCATCAATGAATGTATCATTCATATCTGTGTATTTCTCTTATTTACTGAATGTCTTCTATTGCAGTGGTGTAACTAACTTTTTTTTTGCTAACATAAGTCATTGGTTAACGTAGCG
>CM055821.1:48498568-48514822 GCA_029582265.1 Zoroaster sp. YZ-2022
ATTTTCAATAGACACACGATAAAACTAATCCGTGTGTGAAATTTATTCCAAATAGAATCTCATGTTTTTGAGAAAACATGTACATGTATTGGTTACATGTTTTCTAATATACATTGTAATATATATGTGGCCTTCAAAGGCCACAATAATAATTACATCTGGCTCAAACATAATTTTCTCAAAGACGACAGCATTTTACACAGAAATTGATCTCATTAAGCTTGATTAAAATTGTTTAATTATTTTTCCTGAAAAGCTTTACTATATCATTCATTTTGGAATTTAATTTTTTTTATTTTGTAGAGCAAGTTGCATTATTATACCATTGCATTATTATACCTAGGCATGGAAACTTTTTGGGTGTCGTTATAATAATTACAACATATTATTACAATAATTAATTACAATATTTTCATTTCATTTTTTTTCTAAGGATATCGGCGTGCTTGAAATATCTAGAGATGGTCACTGCGGTGAAGGCACTAGTTACAACCACGATGAGGACCCTGCCAATTACAAACTACAACCCTGAAAACCACTACCCTGAAGGGGAGGACCCTACGGAACTTGCAGTAGAGCCTTTTGACCCTGAAGTAGACCCGATTGACCCTGAAGAGGACCCTAATGTGTCAGAAAGGGACTCTACTGAGGATATTTTTTTTAAAGGTCACATGTCAACAGTAATTTCGTCCACTGGAGGCATGTCCAAATACCCTATCATATTGGCTACAGAATTAAACTATTAAACTTTGATTTAGTGTGATTCGATATCTGATGACTAGGCTTGGGCGATTACACGATAATATCGAATATCGCGATATATGTTTTTATTCGATTATGATATCGAAAACTTTTCAAATTATCGATATATCAGCAAATCGTGATCAAAAAAAAATCCTTGATTGTCAGTCGGGTCAGAAATTCCATGGAAAAAAACTTGGAAGTCTTTTCAGCTTCAGTGAGAAACAAAATCGAACTACTTCTGTGGTAAGCCTACTGTCAGATCACAAAGGAGCCACCTGACATGGCGTTGTTTAAAATCCACCGCCACTCAAAGAATTCAGACAGATTAAGTGTTTGGGATTGAATGGGGTATTTGATCCAACACAATGTGTACACAATGTTTACATCTCACTGTCTAGCCATGGAGGTCTGTGACTCTGGCTGGCGCACCACATGCGAGTACATTATATCAGGCATATTTACCTTAAAAATCGACAACAAAATAACATTTGCAGCAATTGCAGGTGCTCTGTGCTCACATTAGTCATGAATTAAATCAAAGCATGGATCGGTAGTGCTCAATCAAGAAGTTGGAGATTAGGACACAATTCTATTATACGATATTGGGACTCTTGTCTAGTGACAAAACACAAACACATAATTTTGATAAACTAACATTGAAAATAGTGTGAGTACAATCCAACATAATTATTATGCAAACGAATTTGCCAATGGCCATGGTGCACTCGTGAATAGTGCGATTGCACGTGTCTGTCAGGTAAGCACTGGCAATTTATTGTGATGCTTGTAGATGGGTAAATCCCTGTTATTATCGGCTCTAAAGTACTCATGCGTGAAAACAAGTAATCGCGATATAAGTTTGACGATATATCATGGATGAAAAAAATCAATATCGCCCAAGCCTACTGGGCCCAATTTCATGGTACTGCTTACTGCGGAATTCTGCGCTTACGGCGCATAGAATCACACGCTTTTTATGGCGCCGTAAGCGCAGAATTCTGTGGTAAGCAGCGCCATGAAATTGGGTCCTGATCGCATCACCATTATGCTACAATGCTACTATGTCATAGGGAATTTTGAATATGACTTATCACAATAAAGTGACTATAGTGACATATATCATTTTTTCAAAAATAAGTTTGATGATGTCATCACAGATCACATCATCACCTTGCGCTTTTCAGTTTTAAAAGGGAATATATTCCCATCTCAGAAATTTTCGAACAGGAATTTCAAAAATTTAGTACAATAATAAACACATCCGAAGGTTATTACTTTTGTAGAAGTATAAATTCAGTCGCGTCATTGAACTGGAAATTCAGCATAGCACATTATATGTAATTTTAATTAGGGACACTCACATATTATGAGACAATCGTATCTCCTGAACCAAAGTAGGCACTAACATTATTTTTTCATGACCATGAGGAAGTTGTCGTCAGATATATGACTCTGCAAAATGACCTGATCTGACATTTACTTCCAGTTCAAACTGAACATAATTCTGGCCATGCAAAATTGATAAATGTAGTCTTTTGAAGTTGAAATTGAGTAAAGTTATAAAACAAAATTTCATATATTCTTTGGCATTTGCCAAAAATATGATTGTGGATGTCATCAATCATCTTTTCATTGTTAAAAGTGTTTGTTAAAAACCAAACAGGGCAAAATTAAATCAAAAACCAAACAATTCAGCTCTAGCGTCACTCTGTTTTTTATGTCTGAGTATAAGAGCTACTTTTACATCAAAGTACTATTGACAAGTTGCAGAGATAACAAAAATTTCTGAAGCAGATAAGCTAGTTGATCAAATAATGTAAAATAAATCACTTGAAAACAACCCTAGTGCTGTTTTGCTTTTTGATTAAGGTTAAGGTTCGTTCTTAACAGTGGTTCTTTGGCCAAAAAGCCAGTTTGAACACCTGCCGGACTGTAGTCAAAACCAAGTAGACCAGTGCGGTTGGCTGAGAAGACCAGCTCATGGAAAACCAGAACAAACTTCCCACAAGTGATCGGTGTTGGCATCAACCCTATTCAACATCTACATCAGCGACCTATACCACCAACCACCGAATCCGAAGAATTCAACCACGCTGACGACATCTGCTGCATGCTCAAGCACGCACACCTTCAAAAGAGCTTAACGACAGAGCTCAATAACGATGCCGAAATCCTGAGCACCTTTGAAAGAACTGCGCGTTTGAAAACCAAGCACGTCCTAAGACTGTTCCATCTGTCTTCCACCTTAACTTAACTAGGAAGACAGAGCAGTATGTATAATGGGAATTAGAAATTCTACCTCAATGGCCAGGAGGCTTGCCCACGATCTAAAACCCCACCCAGATAACATTTACATACACATTGGGCCAACGTTGTGGCAATTGGTCGGCAACGCCGGGCGTTGGCATTATGTCAGCTTTTGATGTTGGCTCAATATGTTTGGCATTACGGCCGCCAACATCGGCATTGGCATTATGGTGGCTGCTTATGTTGAGCCAATGTTGGCAATTAATCCGGCAACATCGGCGTTGGCATCATGTTGGTTGCAGATTTGAGCCAATGTTGGCTCTAGGTCGGCAATATAACATTGGCATTACGTTGGCGATCGATGTTGGACCAACGTTGGTTTTTAGTCAGACATTGACATTGGCATTGTGTTAGTTTTCAACATTGGGCCAATGTTGGCTCTACATGTAGGTCGGCAAAATAACATTGGAATTACGTTGGCGATCGATGTTGGACCAACGTTGGTTTTTAGTCGGACACCGACAATGGCATTGCGTTAGTTTCTTACATTGGGCCAATATGTTGGCTCTAGGTCGGCAATATAACATTGGCATTACGTTGGCCGATCGATGTTGGACCAATGTTGGTTTTAGTCGGACACCAATATCTGGCATTGTGTTAGTTTTTAACATTGGGCCAATGTTGGCTCTGAAGGTCGGCAATATAACATTGGCATTACGTTGGCGCATCGATGTTGGACCAACGTTGGTTTTTATTCGAGACACTGACTGACATTGGCATTGTGTTAGTTTTTCAACATTGGGCCAATGTTGGCTCTAAATCGACAATATAACATTGGAATTACGTTGGCGATCGATGTTGGACCAACGTTGGTTTTAGTCGGACAACCGACATTGGCATTATGTGTTATATAGTAGTTTGCCCTTACATTGAGGCCAATGTTGAAACCGTCCAGGTCAGGGCAATATATAACATTGGCATTACGTTGGCGAACATCGATGTTGGACCAGCGTTGGTTTTCAGTCGGACACCGACATTGGCATTGTGTTGGTTTTTAACATTGGGCCAATGTTGGCTCTAGGGTCGGCAATATAACATTGGAATTCGTTGGCGATCGATGTTGGACCAATGATATTGGTTTTAGTCGGACACACCGACATTGGCATTATGTTAGTTCTTACATTGGGCCAATGTTGGCTCTAGGTCACGGCAATATAACATTGGCATTACGTTGGCGATCGATGTTGTTGGACCAACGTTGGTTTTTTCAGTCGGGACACCGATACATTGGCATTGTGTTGGTTTTAACATTGGGCCAATGTTGGCTCTAGGTCAAACAATATAACATTGGAATTACGTTGGCGATCGATGTTGGACCAACGTTGTTTTTAGTAGGACACCAACATTGGCATTGTGTTGAGTTTTATCATTGGGCCAATGTTCTTGCCGGTGGCGATTTTCATGTCAGCAACTAAATCAGCGAAAAAGAAGCTTACGTCCCACGAGGTCACATTTTTCCAACCGCCATTTTTAACTACGAAACGATGCTCGTTTATTTCTCGCTCTAACTGATCGATTTGAAATCGGTTGCAACAATTAATGGAAGGGTCTTCATTACTTGGTTTCATTTGAAGGTATGTAATCTTTCACATTATTAATACATGTATGTTCGTTTTAGTATAGATAATGACTGTACAAAATTATGGTTATAACGTTAACATCAGTGTGAGTGTGGCACTGGTATTGTACAGGTCATGTACTGACTGTAGGCCTGGTCGTATGTATGTATGTGTATGCATGGAGGTTCCTTCCTCCATGGTGTATGCGAGCTTTCACTGTACAACCCATTGTCAGTGACATTGTCCTGTACATTGGATGGAGGGGCCATGCATGATATAACAAAAAACACACACAGGGGATGTTGCAATAATAATAATAACTGTAGGCAATTTGGCTTCAGTAGTGTCAATAGTTCCTAAGTAATACTGTGGTGGCTGCAACTGGCACATGCCTTCATATAGCTGAGTACTGATACTTTTCTCCTCTCTCAACTAAAGCATGGAGGAAGGACCTTCCTCCATGACTAAGAGACAAGTAGGCCTGAAACATGAGATAATGAAACAGTCATGTCATGGATCAAGGAGAGGTCACATGTATTCTATTCTATTTTAAAGCCTAACTTAAAGGCATTTTTCTGAAGTTGCATCAATCCATCAATGATGGATTGATGCAACTTGATGGCATCATGCTGATAATAATGACTCTGAGGGTTTTCTAACTAATATGTGTGTTTTGTTAGCATCGACCATTATTCTTTGTCCCTCTTTGAAAACATAATATTGTTTTTACATGGTATGTTTGTATTTCAGATCAAAGGTTGACCATGCTTGCTATGACATACCCGTAGTCAACCACATCCCATATAGTTTACACTATACTTGGGGTAAGAATAACAAACATCATGTAAGTTTTCTGTAGTCAAACAATTATTTATGAATTTTTGATGAAGCCATGCCCCCGCCCCCCCCCCCACCCACAGAAAAAGAAAAAAAAACATACGTTTTTGGTTATTTTTGGTAAATAATTTATAAAAACACAAATGCTCCCAAATGTATAAAATAACCAACATGAACACAACTTTCTTGTGTCTAATTAGAATCATAATAAATGTGGACTTACTGAAATTACTTTTCCGCCTCTATATTAAAAACGACTCCACAATAAAAAATATGTTAACAAAAAATTTGAGATTTCCATTTATCTGGCTTAAATGTTAAGTCAAAATTTGTGAACATTGTTTACAAGATGGAACTGAAATCCAAAAAAATGGAACCGGGTAATGGCAGTTTCAGTCATCCAGATACACTGTACATGGCTTTACCTGGAACAGCCTTATCCCCTAATTGGCTTCTAAAATTACACAAAAATATTTCTTATTCAATTATGTTATTGTCCACAGATTGTCCAGACTGAGTTTGCAGTGAGGATGAGGTGCAAGCTTAAGCTCCTTCCTTATTCCCCATCAGAGGTAGGCGGGTGAAGCGGGCAAAAAACTCTACAGTCATTATAGGGATGCCACCAAGTCATTTATTGACTGGTATTAGTGGTAAGGACATGACTGTTAATAACCTGTTGTCATTTAAAAGTGCATGCTGGGAATATGGTGACAAACCCACTAGCATGCCAAATCATTTCCCAAAGTACACAGGCATAATGGTTGCATCAAATCTGCTTACAAAGATGTGGTCATTCAATTGAGAATGCTTAAAATGTTTATTGTTTCTTTTTACATTGAATAAGTGATTGATTCACCATCACTTTATAGGCCATATGAATTCTTCGGCATGTAGCATCACCATCTATGCTGAGTTTGGACCACACCAACATATACAATGTATTCATCGGTATATATTGAACATACATGTATCTTATAGCATAAATTGTACATGTACATGTAATTGTATACAGCCCATCATATCTTTTAAAATAATATCCCCCCTTTTCACTCCAGATTGGAACCATTGATCTTGTCATACAAATGTGTCACACACAAACAGCCATTTGTGTTACTGCTTCGAGGTGTGTCAGAGTCCGTATAACTTTGTGAATCACGGCCGTGACACTTGTGTCCTTGAGCAAGACACTTAATCATAATTGCTTCTCTCCACCCAGGGGTTAAATGGGTACCTGTGAAGGCAGAGTTGGTTTGCTCTATATGCGCTAGAAATGGCAGCAGATTGAGCTGTATGACTTCCCCAGGGGAGCTGAGGATGGTTTCCAGGAATGATTTATGAGCCTTATAAGGCACTTATGAGCAGGGATAATAATATAATGCGCCTTGAGCACCACTTAGTTGGTGGATACGTGCGCTATATAAATCCACACATTATTATTATTATTATCCAATGGCCAGCAGTTGAAGTTGATCCATTCTTCAAAGGAGTTAATGTATGTTTCAAATTAATTTATATGGACCTATCCTGTGGCAGTCTGTACCTCAATGGGAATTGTTTTTTCAGAACCTTAAGACACATCTAGGTCTTTCTAGGTATTTTTGTAAACATAACAATGATTGTACTGAGGAATATTATTTTTTTGACTGAAGTCCCAAAAATCCACTCATGAGTGTAGTTATTAAACAGTATCCTGTTGGGTGATCTAGTAAAATGTATAATTGCCGACTGTGAATCCCTGGGAGTTGGGCCATGCAAACAATCTTCATTGCATAGGGTATGTTAGTCTTGAGGTATTACATTTTGCAGGAATTCCAATTAAAGTTCCTATGTGTTTTATGCAAGCATTTTGGGATATTTCAACCCCAAGTACTGACCATCAATCCCATATACAAGTAAAAGATATTAAAGCGGACGAGTATTGTCACTGAGTCAGAGCAGACTTTCTACAGGGCATGGATCAAATCGGGGTGATGTCTTGGTTTAATGATGACACACAGTAACTAAGAAAATTACTGGCTCATTTGTAATGGACACCTTAACTTACACGTGGTATTATTTTACAGTCACTGAGATTAATCTAGAACTTGAACTCTGATTCCATGCCTTGTTGATTGCGCAGCAATACTACCTTTAAACAATAACTTTAAAATGACTATTTATGAACATGTATTTTCAAAAGTTAAAGAGAAATAAATACATATAACAATCAAGAAGATCATTTAATTGTTTGTTCTCTTTTCATTTTACAGTGTTATCCTTCTCAAATTACAGTATGTGTTTGTCTCCTAGAGCCATCCTAACAAGGTAAGCATGTGTTCCTTTATAGAAGATGTAACTTTTATTTATGGCAATTTTTCTATGCAAATTTAACAGTTTATAAGAGTTATGATTCAGTTGAATGTTACACAAAAAACAAGAAATTTGTTTTATTTGATTGTGTGCCATAGATAAGAAGCTTCTATACATGGAGAGAGACATGCTTATCTCGATAGACTTCGAGATCTGGGTCAACATTAGCATTGACAGGTCTGGGTTGGATATGACCCGACCCCCTTTCCAGAGTGAGAATGACCGGAGAGAGTTGTTTTCGCGGTCCCAATAATCACGGACCCAATTTTTTGGGGTCATTCTGACCTGGAAACAGAGATGTCAGGGACATGTCCAACCCCTGATATGAGGTCACCGGTTCTGAATTCCCAGGAGTTTTAGTGTGTTGGCTCGATGCTGGCTCGAAGTCAATGATACAAGGTCCAATGTTGGTCCAATGTTGGAATATGTTGGCTCAATATTGGCTTAAGGTGAGCGATACAAAGGCCCAACGTTGGGCCAATCGTTTCATTGTGGGTTCAACGTTGGATAATTTACATTGGCCCGAACTGTAATGCCGATGAGCAAAATTACGTTGCCAGCGTTGACAATAACGTTGGCCCAATGAAACCTACCGTTGGCCCCTCGTTGAGCCAATGTTTAGGAATGAGTTGACTCAGCGTTGGCTTCAATATTGGCTTAAGCAAGGAGTAATGATACAAAGCGCCCAACATTGGCCCACGTTGGGCCAATGTTTACGTGGCCTAGCGTTGAACCAACTTTACATTGGCCCACTGTAATGCCAATACAGAGCAAAATTACGTTGAATAACGTTGACAGATCAACGTTGGCCCATTTAGAAAACCGTTCCGTTGGCCCCTACAGTTGGGGCCAATGTTGGGATGAAGTTGACTCAACGTTGGCTCAATATTGGCTTAAAGGCCAATGGCGTACAAAAGGCTAGCGTTGGGCCAACTTTACATGATGGCCACTGTAATGCCAATGAGCAAAATTACGTTGGGCCAACGTTGACAGCCAACGTTGGCCCAATGAAACCGTTCCGTTGGCCCTACATTGGGCCAATGTTGTGATGTTATCTGGGCAGTCTACCTTGAAGTCAAACTGGATCGCTGCCTCACATACAAGCTCCATCACCTTCATAAAACCAGCGCAAAAATTTGTACCGGAAACAACATCATTTGTAAGCTGGCTGGTACTGGCCAGGGGAGCAAAGCGCTCTGGACATCCTCCTGCTAGCATGTATGCTACTTGATGGCAGAAATATTAGCTCCCTGTGTGGGAAAACTTCTGCAGATTGGTGGATGTTCATCTCAACACCTGACAATAAGAACCATCTCAGGGGCCATCCGATGTACCAACACTGAGATGGTTTGCGGTCTTCTTGTAACATCGCACCCACATCCCCGGCAGCTAGGACAGCAACCAGCAAACTCCTGTCTAAGATCGCGAACAAAGACACTTCCCATCTCCCAAGACATCAACCATGGGCTATCACTCGGAAGCCCATCTGTACTACATGTACTTCCAGGAACAACATTTGACACCAACCGACTGTGGCGGGAGGAATGGAGCCCCGAGCAGCCCCAGAACAAAGACTTGAAATCGACAACCCCACTCCTCCGACTCCTGGCATGGACCCTCCCCGCAACATCTGGACCAAGTTGAATCGGTTCCGACATTGAGGGCTGGACCTACAAAGCCACCACTCCATATGTGGAATAGCAGTGTGTCCCCTCTCTATGTCTGTGGAGCCAAGGAGATAATGGAACATGTCAGTGAAGAGTGCCCTCTGCCCAGCGGTTCCAAGGCAGCCTCAGCACTCCATCTCATGAGACAACCCGAAGGGGCGGTGACATAACCAACCATTGGTGAATGATTCAGGTGATAACATGTTCCAGAAGAAGGGCTAGCAAAATACTAAGGGAATACACTAGGGAATAATTTCATCATTTACAAATATTCTTGCAGGATGACAAGGAAAAAACTCCATTTCTGCAAGTACCCTTGGAACAGACCCAAAACCATATGGTCCTGCTTCAATTTACAACTGCATTTCCAAAGCACTTAAAAATCAGCTCATTGTTCATGATGAATCCGTAAAAAAACATTTTGTCAAATTCAGTTTTGTAGATGTTTGAGATGTAATTCATTGTCGCCACAGTTTCAAGTGTTTCGAGGTACACTATTAATATACCTTATCACTTAGCTAAAGATGTTTTCCGTTTCTACAGAGTCGACGAATACGCCATCGATCGCTTTATACATGCCGGAATACATAGCGATTGGCAAAATGTAAGCCGGTATTGTTGGATCTTGCGTTTTCATGAAGTGACAAATCATGTGACCTATACACTTTTAGCATTTTCACAAAGTGACGAATCGCTTAATACATCATTAAATATACAGCGCTCTGCACGCATGGTCTTGTTTTTGCGTTTTCATGAAGTGGCGAATATGTTCGGGAAAGTAATTTCCCCATGAATTACAATCTCTATGATAAAGATACTGACATTTCTTTTGTAATTAAAGTTATTAGCTTTAGTAGGAATCAAAATCTAAAAATAATTTTATGCTGAAAAGTCTTTGAAGTGCGATTTCAAAAGAGTCCCAACTTCAAAAGGCAATTATCTCAAAACATGGATTTGCAGCTGTGTGGGCAAATTCATCACTGTAAATCAAACGCAATTTGACGCAATGCTTTACAAACTCCAGCTTATTTTTAAGTAAAAATGGTGACATATATTTGATACTGGCAACGTATTTTTTGGAATAACAGTTAGGTCATCCAGGCCTACTCCAAATAATGTTTAACTTATTGTTTCTTGTGTTACAGGCCTATTTTTATTTGTATCAACAGGTATTTTCTTCTTACTTATAGTTGTCATTTCATTCTGTGACATTATTGTATCCTGTGTGACCACAGGCTTAGCCAGGAATTATGATCAAGGGGGGCCAAATATTTAACTCAAAAATATTGACAAAGAGGGGCCACGTGCCCCACCCCCTTTGAAAACCATGCATGCAACGGCGGAGACTGATTTTGAAAGGGGGGAATCAGAATTCAAACCAATGAGCGTGGCGAGCCAATAAGCTTTCAGCGAGCTTACGCTCGTGGGAATCTGGGGCCGGGTTAGAAAAATTATTATTTACAGAAATTTTGGGCCAGTTTTTGAAATTTTTGGATACTAATTTTGAATTCATTAACTCCACTGGTTTACAAACAGAAACTAGAAGGCTCCAATTGTATTCGTGAACGAATACACCAGCTGTTTCGCTTATTTTTTTCATATTAACTTCCACTTTGAGCCGTGGAGGACTTTTGAAATGTTATGACATCATTGAATGGATTGTGATACAAATAATTAGCTACAAGATGACACAAAAAGATTGTTAGTTAAACTGTCATATTATAGTTCATAGAATATGGCGATTTTAAATGCAGATTAATGGCTTCTGTTGCAATTCTGTTTTGGGTTGACCCCTTTTTATCATGATTATTTTTGATTGGACTATGTATTTAGGTCCAAATTAAGCAAAAATGTGCAAAATATTCAAACACTTCATAAAACCATTTTTCCTACAAACATGTGATTTTTGGATTTGAGATACTTGTATGTTGTTCTATGGCATATTGCTCATCTGGTGTAAAAAATCATCTTCATACCATTTTTCCCCAGTCAAAATGTCCAACGACCAGACTAGGTTTGTTTACCTCGTAACATAAGAATGGGAACCACGTGGTGTGTGTATCCCATGGTCATTTTGCACAACTGTCGAAATGCAGTACCCTTTGGGGAGGGGTCGGGGAACTTAAGCAATGCGGTTAACCAGCGACGTCAAAAGAACAAACACTATTAAAAGGAGGTGAGCTTGAGTGTAATTACATGACAAAAAAAATTGTTGTAGCCAATCACAATGGCGAACACCATTAAGAACTCGATCTTCAACCAGAAGAGGGCGCTATTTCATGCAAAAACTGAGACCAGCCGTGGTAATTGTTTTCTCTCTGCAGCTTACGGTATCTGGTGGAAAGCTCTCAACAACATTGCTATATTTGAACTTCTGGTTTGGGCCAATCGAAGCTTAAACATCACAATAAGGTCATATTTGCGCGAATTGTCAAGTGGGTAACGACCTACAATATGGCTCCAAAGATCATAATTATAGCTATTGTGGTTCAAAAGTTATAAAATTTTTAATAGTTTTTCAATATTAATCTTTAACTTAGTGTAACTTGACACCTGATGATACGTCATAATGACGTAATTTGTTTTGATATTTAAGTTGATCTCGCATAAGCTACAATATGACATATCATTTGTGGTAATGTGACATTGGCAAGGTGTACAAGTGAAAATAACGTCCTTTTTTTAAACCTGTCGCTGAGAGGGCGCTCTTTGCATATGATGACGTCATCAAACCTACTATCCAAAGAGTACACCCTACTGGATGATTACATACACAGAAATGTAGCATTATTTTTTATCATATTGGCTGTAGAGGCTCTTTAAACTTGAACTTCCGGTTTGGACCGGAAGCCTTAAGGTCAAAATGGAATTCATATCTGTGCACGAAATACGGAGTAGGTAACGACCTACAATATGCCACATAGATGAAATTGATAGCATATGTGGTTCCAGGAGTTATTAATTTTTTAATGTTTTCATTATTAATCTTTGATTTAGGTGTAACTTGACACTATTGATAAGCGTCATTATGACGTCATTGCAATATGCACACTATTGCACTATTGCCTTTGGTCCCCATAAGTTTCATTGCAATCGCATTTTATGGAACACTGCAAAAAGGCGTGCTCAGAGATGAAACATATAAAGTTATTGATACAATGCACCCTTGATGTAACGGAAAGCGGCTGAAAAATAAAATTTAAAAAAATAAATAAAAACTGAGCTTCAATTGTATTCGCGTGGAAAAGGCGAATACCCAGCTGTTGCTTATTTTTTATCATATTAACTTCCACTTTGAGCCGTGAGGGACTTTTGAAATGTTATGATATCATTGAATGGATTAGATACAAATAATTAGCGCTACTAAAGATGACACAAAAGATGGTTAGTTATAAGCATTAGTTGTAAAGCTCAAATAAATGTATATAAAATTTTTGAAGCATGTACTATCATTTTACATGCACTGCTTACTTCTGGTGACAGTGCATGTTTTGTTTGTATCCCTATAATGTCACCATTCAACACGGATGCAAAATATATACAACTGATGAATTGTTTAGTTGCATAATACATATGCAGGTTAACTAAATTGTAAATGTCCAGTAGCTATTTTACTTCAATGTTACAGACTTCCACAAAATACCATACTTTCTAGAGTACCTTCTTTTTATATTTGTACAGTTGGGATTATGGAGACTGTCCCAGTTTTAGTCGAAAAGAGCCAGGCTCGGGCATGAGGTGCACTGCCTCACATGAGGGTAAACATGTTTTGCATTATGCTGCGAGTAGTTCTCAGTGACAGTATGAACAATGGTGCCCTCTGACGTCACACCTAAACCAAAACATTTATGTTTCTGCCCTGCGGTGGTCTGCAGCAGCGCATCATGTTTTGAATAAATTTGGTTTGGGAATTGGTGAAGTACTTGAGTCATGTTGCATTATATTTGAACTTCTGGTTTGACCGGAAGGCAAAGCGTCTAATAAGGTCATATTTGCACGTATTGTCAAGTGGATAACGACCTACAATATGGCTCAAAGATCATAATTATAGCTATTGTGGTTTCCAAAAGTTATAACATTTTTAAATAGTTTTTCAATATTAATCTTTAACTTGGTGTAACTTGACACCCTGGATGACGTCATAATGACGTAATTTGTTTTGTTATTTAAGTTGATTCATAAGCTACCAATATGACATATCATTTGTGGGTAATGTGACATTATGCAGAGTGTACAAGTGAAAATAACGTCTTTTTTCAACCTTACCTGTACAGGCTAGAAGGCGGCTCTTGCATATGATGACGTCATCAATCCTACTATCCAAAAGAGTACATCCTACTGAGTGATTACATACACAGAAATCATAGCATTATTTTTATCATATTGGCTGTACAGCTCTTTAAATTTGAACTTCCGGTTTGGACCGGGAAGCTAAAGGTCAAAATGGGGTCATATCTGTGCACGAAATGCGGAGTGGTGTAACGACCTACAATATGCTACATAGATGAAATTGATAGCATATGTGGTTCAGGAGTTATTAATTTTTTAATGTTTTTTCATTATTAATCTTTTTGATTTAGTGTAACTTGACACCTGATGATGCTCATTATGACGTAATTTGTTTTGGATATTTAAGTTGATTCATAAGGCTACAATATGACATATCATTTGTGGTAATGTGACATTGGCAAGTGTACCTAAGTGAAAATAACGTCTTTTTAAACCTGTACGGCTAGAGAGGCGCTCTTGTATATGATGACGTCATCAAACCTACTATCCAAAAGAGTACGCCCCTACTGATGATTACATACACAGAAATCCATAGCATTATTTTTATCATATTGGCTGTAACAGCTCTTTAAACTTGAACTTCCGGTTTGGACCGGAAGCTAAAGGTCAAAATAGGGGTCATATCTGTGCACGAAATACGGAGTGGGTAACGACCTGCCAATATGCACCACAGAGATGACATTGATAGCCTAGGTGGTTCCGGAGTTATTAATTTTTTAATGTTTTTCAGTATTAATCTTTGATTTAGTGTAACTTGACACCCGATGACGTAATTATGACGTCATTGCACATGTACACACTATTGCACTATTGCCTTTGGTCCCCATAAGTTCATTGCAATCGCATTTATGGAGAACACTGCAAAAAGCGTTCAGAATGGAAACATGTGTTGTTACAATGCACTTCCGATGCGGAAGCGCTGAAAAATACAAAATAGAAAGAAGAAAAAAAACTTTTAACAAAAACAACAGAGCCATTCGCTGCATGCTGGCCATGGCGATACAGCTAAAAAACTTTAACAAAAACAAGAGCTGTTTCGCTGCTTAGCGCTGGCGAACAGCTAATCTCCAAAGGCTACATGTAAAAACGTGGACCTTTTCTAAAGTGAGAGAAGTAGGCCTACTCCCTTGCCCCTTTTGCTTCCGCCACCGGCACATGCATATACAAAAACTGCAATTCATGGCCATGCAACGTCAGCAATGGACATAAAACAGACACATAATAGTGGATGCTGTGTGCTTCGCATAGGTTTTGTTCAAATTAAAATAGTTAATGTTTCAGTGGGATTTTGGTTTATTTCATGGAGCTAAAAATAAATGTTTATTTGATAATGACAGTAAGCAGCACAATACATTGGATTTATCCATATATATGTGGACCGTCTCACCACGAACAGGCTGTAAAGTCACCTATGTTGATTTACAGTGAGTACGGCTTGAAATGGCATGAAAAATCAGTTGGTTGGCCATTTCGGTATTTTTAGGAAATAGAAAAGTTTGAAATATTACTCCTTTGAAGTTCTGAAAATTTCAGAATTAAATTCAATTTCAAAATCATGAAAAACCACGTTTTCTTTGAAGCCAATAAGTTCATAAATCTGTACAAAATATAAGTTTTATAATGAAGGTTTATATGAAAGTGTAAGTAACCAATGTAATGACTTTGATACACCATAACTTTATGTGAGAATAAAGGAATGACTTGTGTTTGGTATCATTTAAACCTTTATGATATACTCTTTCCAAAATATATTGATCCTCCAAATGTGAAATTTTCGACTTTACAGCCCTTTGTGGTGGATGGTCACATATAATAGCCATATGTTGATGGAACTTGACTGCTCCAAATACACTTACAGTAATTATCTGGTATCCGATGATGGTTGAACAGATTTTTCACTCAAGGGCTCTCTAGAGCAAACTGATGGCCTGTTTATGTCCAAGATCTGTGGAAGCCTGAAATATACAAGAGAATCATGGTACAGATTAACAACTTCACATACATGGTCATTTTAAGTATTAATTAATACATGTCCAATTATAACTAGAGCTCAAGTGTTTGTTAGGAACAAACACACTGTTCGTGTTCAACTTCCAGTTCAATCAAATTATCATTGATGATGTCAATCATATTTTGCAAAGGTGTATCATATTTTTATTGTGTAACAATAACAATGTCATATTCAAAAGACCTATCAATTTTGCGTTAGAATGTAAAACTAATTTGAACTTCCTGTTTAGACTCGGAAGTAAAGGTCCAGATCAGGTGTGATGTTCAAGGGTGGTTATGGAATTGGCAATTAAGAATCAACCTCCACCTTATATCAACCAGATTTATGCCACCATGTGTAATCATGCACAGCCTATATATAGGCTATATATATATAGAACTGAAATTAAACTCATGTTTCACAACATTCCCAACACCATCTACATTCAGTTTAGTCAGAGATCCCATACTTAAAAAGGGGTAATTTTTGGGTTGGTATTTTGTTTTTCAAC
>CM055821.1:48515322-48561001 GCA_029582265.1 Zoroaster sp. YZ-2022
AACATTTTTAAGGTTTTACAGAAGCGGTAATTTTAGGGACAGCAAGGACTTAAGGAATACACTTTGAGAACAACAACAACAACAAATAACAACAACAATAACAACAACACATAACAATAATAATAATAATAATAATAACAATAATAAATAACAACAACACACAATAAATAACACATAAATAATAACACACAAACACACAATAATAACAATAATAATAACAATAATATTAATAATAATAATAATAATAATAATAATAATAATAATAATAATAATAATAATAATAATAATAATAATAATAATAATAATAATAATAATAATAATACACACACACACATAATAATAATAATAATAATAATAATACACACACACACACACACACACACACACACACACACACACACACACACACACACACAATAATAATAATAATAATAATAATAATAATAAAAAAACACACACACACACACAATAACATTAACACACACAATAACACACACACACACACACACTACTATTATAATAATTAATAACTAGATATAAGTTTTTGTCACAACAAAACAAAGGTGTTCCTGGTTTAGTTAAATGGTTATGTCATCAATTCGAAGTGTTGGAGAAGTCAAATGTTAACGTCTGTTGAAGTTCTCGCGAGAAGTTTATTTGAATACAATACAATACTGAATTTAGAAATTATTTTAATATTAAACCCCTTGACTTCCGGTTTGGACAGGAAGTAAGGTCAAATTGGGGTCACCTTTGTGTAAAATACTTGGCAAGTACTAACAATTCTGTACACAATGGTACAAAATGTCAATTTACCGCCTCCTGTGGTTGTTGAGATATGATTTTTAAATATTAAACTTTTCCGGTTTGGACAGGAAGTAAGCTCAAATTGGGGTATAAATATTTTTGACAATTAACGATCTGTACAATGGTACAACAATTTTTAATTTACCTCTTGTGGTTGTTGAGATACGATTTTTTAATATTAAACTTTGACTGGTTTGGACAGGAAGTAAAGGTCAAATTGGGTCATGTTTAAATATTTGTGACAATTAACAATCTGTACAATGGTGCAAAAATGTTAATTTACCTCTTGTTGTTGTTGAGATGATTTTTTAAATATTAAACTTTGACTCGGTTTGCATATGAAGTAAGGTCAAGTGGGGTCACCTTTTTCTAAATATTATTTGACAATTTACGATCTGTGTACAATAGTGAAAGAATTGTGAATTTCTCTTTGTGGTTGTTGAGATATGATTTTTTTTAATATTTAACTTTGACTTCCGGTTTGGACAGGAAGCAAGTCAAATTAAATACCTTTTGAAAATATTTTTGACAATTAACGATCTGCCAATGTGAAAGAATTGTGAATTTATCTCAGGTTGTTGAGATATGATTTTGTTAAATATTAAACTTTGACTCGGTTTGGACAGGAAGTAAAGGTCAAATTGGGGTCACCTTTTTGAAAATATTTTTGACAATTAACGATCTGTACAATGAAAGAATTAGAATTTATCTCTTGTGGTTGTTGAGATATGATTTTTGTTAAATATTAAACTTTGACTTCCGGTTTGGACAGGAAGTAAGGTCAAATTGGGGTCACCTTTGTGTAAATATTTTTCCACAACTAACAATCTATACAATGGTACAAAAATTGTGAATTTACCTTTGTGGTTGTTGAGATATGATTTTTTAAATATTAAACTTGATTTATTGTAATTCGATATCTGATGACCTAATCATGACGTCACAAATTATGTTTCTCTACGTGTTAAGTTTTAAGTATATGCCAAGTTTCAAGTTCATGTGAAGTTTACAAGTATGTGTTTTGTAGACAATCGTTTTTGCCGATAGAGAGCGACAATCCATATTAGCGTACGCTCAATTCCTTAAACATGCATACATAATGAGCACGACAGAGCTGATTACATTCACCAACAGAGGGCGCACTTTTTAGCGTTGAAAAAGCCGCGTAGTCTTTTTTTTTGCAACGTAATCAAAACGTTTTAACTAATAAAGTATGATTGATCGAAATTGATATCTGATGACCTAATAATGACGTGACAAATTTATGTTTCATCTATGTTATGTTCTAAGTATGTGCCAAGTTTCAAGTTCATGTGAAGTTTGCAAGTATGTGTTTTTGTAGACAATCGCTCCGGAAAAGAAGAAGAAGAAGAAGAAGAAGGAGAAGAAAAATTAAAAAAAAAAAAAACCGAACAATAACAATAGGTGTTTCGGGCGCATACCCGAACACCTAATAATGACCAAGAAGAGGGGTAAAAGGGTACATTCAGATGGAATTAATTTCCCAGATGGCACACAATTGAGGGTGTTGGGTGAAGTAGAAAGTTATAAGTATCTTGGAGTGCTTGAAGCGGATCACATACTACATGACGAATCAAAAGAGAGGCTTAAGAAAGAGTATATAAGATGAGTGAAGAAGTGTTTGAAGTCCAAGCTGAATGGAACTCCGCAAGCTGTGGCAAGTCAAGGTGAAGGTTATTCCTGTGGTAGTAGGAGTACTGGGTACAATCCCGAAGGCGTTGGAGAAATATCTCAAGGAGATAGGAACATCTGTTAGAGTAGAATTACTACAGAAGGCGGCACTCTTAGGGACAGCAAGGATTCTGCGAAAGACACTCGAGATCTAAGGCTACGGGACGTAGCTTGACTCGAGGTGTACCCGGCAGAAAGGAAAACAAGATCTTTCTTTTCATGTTGTGCTAATGCGGAATAATAATAATAATAATGCATTTATAATGCACCATCTATCTAGGCATGCCTATTCCGAGGCGCAACCTCCAGTTATTTTCACATATGAGCAGCATTGTCAGTATTTGACAGTAACAGCGCTTCCTTTAGTCAATTTGAACACAATAATCTTTGTATCGGCACGTTAAGTAACGAAAAAGAAAAGGGGAAATTTTTTGCTATATCTACTCTCAATCAAAGGTACAAATTGGGTTTCATCCGAGGCGAACTAGGTATAGTTGATTATGTTACCAAGATCTCGAAAAATGCTCGTGAAAAGTTAGTTAGTAGCACCAGTTAGTAATCTCGACGAAACAAATACTGAAAGTATTGAGATGCAAGATTTACCGCAAGTCGCGACGAATGTAGGGCAAGACTTGGATGAAATTGTTTCTATTCTTCAAAAAGAAGAAGGAACTCAAACGGATGGGCTTCCATATCGAGAAGTGATGGGTCTCGATAAAGCCTTGCGAACGACTCGAGGCCAACTCGAATTAAATTTGGCTGAAATAAGCAAACTTAAAAAAGAAATCTCCGATCTTCAAGAATTAATTTTGATGCTAAAAAGCGGGGATTTGAAGAATTAACCGTAGAAGCTAGTAAACAGCTGCGAAAACAAGACGAAAAACGAGCGAGATTAGAGTTTGCGAGTACGCAAGATCAATGTTCTTCGTAGTCAAATCAATAGAATCAAAGAAACGATTAATAAAATGTTGGAAAGAGACGTTACGTTGGGTGAAAAGATTAAAACTTTATTTAGAGAACAAGGCGTAACGATAGTCAGTATATTAGCGGCGATTAGTCTCGCCATCAGTACCATCGTCGCTTCGATAGTAGCTAGCATAAAACCGATTTTACCGCCACCTATACCGCCTGCACCGCCTACACCAACTGGTGGTGGTGTAAAAGACTGGATACAAAAAACTCTCAAAAATCTATCAAATCTGCTTTAAAAAAACGTTGATTAAAAGCCTTGGATTCTCTACCGGGTATCATCGGAGGAGTATTGAGTTGGTTATTGACTCAACTTTCATCGGCGGTAGGATGGGTGGCGGAACATGTGTGGCTATTTGTGACTGGAGTCGGAGTTTTAGTTTTATCTTATCTTCAACGTTGAAACAACTCGTAAATAATGACGCCTAACCCAAAAGAAATCGCGAGACTGAATATTAGAGATTTTTTTTTCATCTTGGTGAGTATCGATAGATGGTGGTGTGTCTGGTTGAGTATCGACGGATGGATGATAGATGATGGTAAATCGGTAGTGGGAATGATAGATGACGTATCGTTATATGTCAGTTGCTAACTATATATAGATGTTGGTGGACCGAGTTGAGTATAGTCAGACGGTGGTGGGGGAACTGGCGTTGAATTTGTGTCTTGGTTCGATCCTAACGATAAATCACGCGTTGCGATTAAAATATTGTTGTTGTATCCAACGTACGTACCTATTCGCAAATTCATGTCGGATGGCATAAGGTATAAACCTTCTCCGATGACAAAGTTTAACTGCGATCGAGCGTATTGTAAAGAATCTTGATACCTCTGAATAGAAGATTGTAAATCTACCGGAGAATCGATCGAAGCCTCGAGAATGTTTAAGAATTCTCTTTTCGCATCTAAACCGGTACCAACTGTAAGAATTCCACTTTTAGCTTGAGCTTGAGCTCCCAATAACGCGTAAACGTACGTTCTTATAGAGTCGTTTATTCGTTCTATACCTATATCCGTAAAACCCTGAGACTCGTCGAGTATAAATTTAACCCAAGCGAGCTCGGTCTCGGGAGATTGTGAAATGCAGGCGATTGTATACGTCGAGGGATGATCTCCAAAGCCCATCTTTGTCGCGTCTGAATAATCGTTCTCGCTAGAGAATGGAACTTGCAAGCTTAAATTATCGTAGTTTTTCCCAGGTACCGGAATGTAACCGTTGTCGTAATAATAGGCTATTCCCAATCCTCCCGAGTACTTGTCTACTTGTTGTTTCCAATCGGATACTGGCGAGACGTTAAAGTCTCTACATATTTTATTATACGCGCCAATGTCTATATTGTTTTCAAAGGCGCTCCAAAAATTTTGAAAAGACGCTGGACAGCTCATTTCTTTAAGCAATCGTCTAATTTGGTAATAAACGTGAAATTTGAAAAAACTACTAATCATCGGATTCGAATGGAGTGTTTATAACTCACTCCACATCCCGTCGTACTGCACCACGTTACAAAATTTATTTGATTCTGATAAAACTTTAGCGGATTAGAATTCCAGCTATTTACAATCTCATCGCTATTGACGTGAGGCAACTTGGACTTGCTAAAAGGATCGGCGAGTTGTTGGATGTGTAAATCTTTTGAATGGTCAAGTCGCTGGAAGAAATTGTTCCAGCTTTAAAATTTCCAGATTGTCGATACCGCTTTGTTATATTACTCTGAAATGCTAAAGGAAGCGCCATTTTATTATAAACTAACATTATTTTTATTTTTTTGTTTATAATAAAATGCATCATACGATTGAAATTAAAAATTTTGACGAGCCCGTCGTATTAGATAATACAATCGATAATCGAGATGCTAATCTTACGATATCGTTAAAGACCGTAAACTTTTGGGTCGGCTACTATAATGTGCGCAAGAAAGAAAAAATATTGCTCCGTAAAATTGGTGAGGTTGGAGGTCAACCGACCGATCATTCTACGACCATTAAACCTGGACTTTACAATATAAAACAAATTATCGATATTATCGTACATAAGACACCATGGGTAACGTTTAACATTAATGAAACAACCGGTGAATCTTTACTCGAAATTAATGATCCCAGGTATCAAATCAAATTTTCATCCGGGCTAGCCAATTTACTCGGGCTTTCGGATGAATTATTAAACGCGGGAACGTATGAAGGAAAAATTGATTTGCAGCATTTTAAAATAATGTACATTCATTGCGATCAAATTTCTACTAGCGAAAATTTTTACAACGGTAAACCTTCGAGTATTTTAAACGTTTTACCCCTACAAGATGTAAAATTTGGTCAAAGTACCTGGATAGAATATTCTAATCCATTACGAAAAAATCTCAAGACTGGCACTTTAAACGAATTGAGTTTTAAAATTAAAGATTCGAGCGGTAAAGACATTAATAATCGCGGTATGCCGGTCATTATAACCGTCGAAATTAATAAATAATTAAAAGTAGTTAATATAAATGGCGAGTATTTATGGTCCTGGCTTTACGAGCGAACCCATTTCATCCAATAATGACGATACATCCACTTTTGAATATCATGGGCGTATCGCTACGAGGGAAATTCGCCAAACGATACCGTTGATAAATTTAATGGGAAGACTACCCATAAACATCGAGTGGAAAGGACCGACGAATCAACCCTGTTTTTTCCTCGATAGAGAACCGGCATACTGTTCAATTTTTGCGAAAAGAATCAAAGGTGAAAATGATTCTTATTCAATCACGTCAAAGCGCAATTTTGTAGCCAATCGAGCTTATATATTCTCCACTACCGATGAATTTAATGTAGAACTTTCTTTTACCGCTGTACCGCAGGTTTTAGAATGTGGAATTTGCTTCAAGACCGAAGGTCAAGAAGTCTTTGTACAAGCGATATTTTTTGGCGCTATAAACACGGAAATCTGTTTCGATATAACAGTTGAAAGTTTTCCCTTGATTTAAAAAATATATATATAATCTTTTATTATTAATAGAATAATGAGCGCCTCTACCGAAACAAAGATATATCCAACCTTACCAGATACCTCGGGTAATCTAGATGTAAATGCATTTCGATTACAAAAAATCAACGACATTCAAAAAGAAATTTTTAAAGAGAGAAACGAGCGCGAGACCGTATATAAAAAATATAATAAAATCATCAATACCTGTTCCATCGTAGAAACGATGGCAGAATTGGTGGATGGCAGTCTGACTTGGAATCTACATGTACGTCTGCATCATGAACAGTTTGGGTGTCGTCGGCTCCTGTGTACAGTTCCAAGCACACGTGTATCCTGTTTTGGACTCGTTCAGGGAGAATGCTTTAATACCCCGTTTGATAGGTTTTTTAGGCATGTACTGAACAAAACTTAAGCGTGCCTTGAATTTCAACATACTCTCGTCTGGAGACAGATTCTGCGCAGGGTTATACAGGTTGAGAAACTTCGGGACGAGGACTTCTATCAAGGGCCGAACTTTGGAAAGTTTGTCCCGTTTAGCCAAGGCTCTACGAGGAATTTGGTTATTTGAGATGTGGAGAAACCGAAGAATTGAACTGAACCGATTACGGGACATGATCGACGGATAGAATGGGATGTGAAAAACTTCAGATGTCGACCAGTACATCTTGTATTGAGAGGATTTGTTTATGCCCATAGCTATGAGAAGTGCAACAAATGCCATCATTTCTGGAATGTTGGTTGGGTGCCAGGAGAATTGTTGATCAGGATTTGAGTCTATTGTTTGCTGCGCAAAGTGATTAGTCTCGTCGACGAGCATATCCCACACGATTTGACAAAAATACAGCTTGAAGATCTCCACTGCCGACAGTGTGGCAAAGTCGCCGGTGGGGCCATGATGTCCAGTGAATTGTACAGTCCCACACTCATAATGGTCTCGTCGTTCCCAACCGGATCGGAAATCTAACTTTCCTGTCGTCCTCCTTGATCTCGGCCGGCTGTCACCTTGGTAGGTAGGCTGCAACAGAAAAACAAGGCAAAGGAGGATTAATCTCGGTCCTTTGTAAGTACAATATCTCAATGCTACTTTGCTGCATGTGCACAGGCCACAGGGGGTCATGCGCAAAATTAATATTGTGCTGAGAAAAGAAATATAGCAGCTTTCATCCACTCTCCAAAACTCGTTGTCGATAAATTTTCGTTTTAATGTGGGATTGTGAATGTGAATTCCCCCAACTTCTTGCATAATACGACTTAGCCTATAAGGGCCTTTCGAATACGAGGCTATTCTTTTGGAAGCATGAGACTAAGAGTGCATTTTCAGCCTGTTGACGCTAAACAGCACGACCGGCTATGGGTGGATGTTAAAATTTCTATGCTATATCTATACATCAACTTGCTGTTTCAATGAATACAAATATTACCCCAACAAACTACTAAAAATTGTACAATTTCACTTAACTTTTTTGACCCAGTCCAGGGGGTGGGGATTTGGTCAATCCTATTAAAGGGATCCATTTTCTAAATTTACATTCCTCAACTCCAACATTTGTTTCCCCTTGAGCATATAAAAAAATGCATCCAATATTTACGCTATAGCCTAGGAAAATAAGTGAATTACATTAATTTGCATTGGGCCAGGAAGAGTAACGTTAACTGTTACTACTATACTAGTGTTAGTTATTCAGTTTTACTGTGATTTAGGCCTACCTCTTGAATGAATTCCGCTGGAAGTTTTACTAATGTGCTGTCGTCATCCGTTACTTCGTCATCTGATTCTGAGCCACTGTCTGCCAAAATCTCAGCCAAAATGCCATCATTTATGTCCGTTTCCATCATGATTGCAACTAAAAACTGACCGTTGTGGAAGCGAGTGGACGCTAGCACTGGGAACCGCAAAAGTGACGCACTTTTTCTTTTCATAAACTTTTATACACTTCATTCCTGTCAATAGAGGGCGCCAACCAAAAAAACCACTCGAGCATTTTCAGGTGGTGAATTAAGTTTTCGTGGTCGTCAAGGGCATGCCGATTCCCGGCACCTTTTAGAGCCCACGGGATCGAAGCGTATCACAACAAAGGCTCTTTTTAGAGCCCGTGGGATCGAAAGGGTTAATCAACGAAGAGCGAAACAAATACTCGCAAATGAAAGAAAATATCAGAACTAAATTTACACCGAAAAATGTCGATGATGAAAAAGATGTCAAAGCCATCATCGATAAAGAAAAAAAAGACCTCTTAGAAAAAAATTTGAATTTAAAGTAAACTTTACTATAGAAAAATCTTACAACGATCAAGTTTTATCGATAGAATTGTACAACAACCTACAAGATGATAGACCGCCCGCGTATAATTCAAATTGTTTAATTTTAAACGACTCGTTTTTTACTTTCAACCAACTCTTTCATCACCAGATTATAATTTCGTTTAGCTCGAGTTTCAGTTAAAGATAAAGCTAATTTTTTCCCCCAAAGCCACACGCATTTCGTACACACAGAACTCGCTGCCTTTGTACCTTTGTTGCATTTTTTACACTCAACCGTTATAGATTTTCCTTGTCTAATACGAGCTCAATGCACAGCGCAAAATTTATCTCCACACGCGCTTGGTCTATAACATTTTTCTAACGATCCATTTAAAAGCCATTGACACGGAATAATCTTTTTACGCGGTAATTTGTCTAAATATTTTATTACTGCTAATAAATAATCGCGCTTAGTTAGTTTTCCGTACTTGCCAGATGCATCACCAATCTCAATATTATTTTTAAAAACAATCTCTTTCAGTTCAGCTTTGCTCTTTGATAAATATGTCTAATACGAGCTCGATGCACAGCGCAAAATTTATCTCCACACGCGCTTGGTCTATAACATTTTTCTAACGATCCATTTAAAAGCCATTGACACGGAATAATCTTTTTACGCGGTAATTTGTCTAAATATTTTATTACTGCTAATAAATAATCGCGCTTAGTTAGTTTTCCGTACTTGCCAGATGCATCACCAATCTCAATATTATTTTTAAAAACAATCTCTTTCAGTTCAGCTTTGCTCTTTGATAAATATTTTTCCGTCATCGTCTTCTTAATATAAAACTACATAATATTTTTTTTTAATTTCAATTTTATAAGTGCTTTTTTCAATATCTTTTTTTTTTAATCTAAAAATAACACAAAAAAACAACGCCCATCCTAAACTTACATTTTAATCTTAACCACCTTCTCCCCTCTCTCCTCTTCTCCTCTCTCCTCTTCTCCTCTCTAAAAATATTCAAACAAGGAGAAGTGGAGTCCGACTGGTAATTACACTTCTACTACTTAAGAAATGATAATTGTATTTTTTTTTAAATGCTACATCAAACTTAATTGAGAGTAGCGTTGAATTCATAATAGTCTGTGGACGGTGGTCATATCCCAGGGGATTTTATCCTCTCCAAATTCAACGGGAGGGGAATATCCCATTGTTATAAATTCTTGCCAAAGTTTGCTAGTTTCATCAATCATGTCTAAAAACCCAACAGAGGGATACAGAAATACTCCTACAATAAATAAGGGCAATTTATAATTCTCCATTATTATGTGAACATGGATCATGTATGTAAATACATCCATACTAAGAGAAATCAAGACATGTATAAAATATTCAGCTTATTTCATTGTTTGAATTCATACGAGAAAATGCATTAGGACTTTCCATATTCACTTCTTACGTGGAATTTAGGCCCACTTCTCTGGCTTCTCATTTGCACAATTGTTTGATTAATTGCACTTAAAATGATATTACCTCAGACAGAAATATTTAAAGGGATATTTGATCCAATCATTAACTATACATCTTTGATAGGTTATGTTTTTCGAGAATACGATTAGTATTGGGCCAAAGAGTGCTTGTTGAAATAACTTTGCAAATTAAATGATTCTTAGCGTCTAACAATCCTCACAACTAGGATCTTTAGTCAATCATTTTTACTAATATATTATCAGGTTCATTCGCTCTTCCAAATTTGATATTTGGATTGTTAGAGCCAGCTCTCCCCATATGGATGATCAACACAATGGGATCAGAAACATGGCACAATGGGATCAGAAACATGGCAGTTAGGTGAGTATGTCCCGTCATTAATTAGGAGAATCAATTCTATTTCACATCATTACAGCAATTCTTTTGAATTTCTGATTTTAAGGTAAAAAACGTCTCCAGTTTCTGATCACCAGTTTCTGATCATCTGTTTTCTCTTATTTGGTCAACAGGGAAACACGTGCTACATGTATACGCGCGGACCAAATTTCCCATATACAAAGTATGGTGGCTAAGAGGGGCCTCACAAATCAGGCAAGTGTTCATACCGCTATGTGAAAAAGTCGTTTAAACGCAGCATGGCAGAATTCCAATCGATCCAGCAATTTTGGCTGCAATTGGACATCGTTTCGCCAAAAAAAAATTAAAAAAGCGTCACCGCACTGATTTTGAAACCAACGGATGACCAAAAACCGCCGACTTTTTTGGCTTTAATTAAAATCATAAATTCAAAGTAATTGTTGTAAAAAAATAACAAACATGCCGACGCGCGGGTCTGAGGCGACGCGCGTCTGAGGCGACGCACGGGTCTGAGGCGACGCGCGCGGAGACCAGAAATCGGAGATTTTCTTTGGCCTAACCTTGTGGTCTGTAATTTGAAAATGCGATTTATTATACATCATTACGCTAAATATGTATCGCCCACGTTATTTTACCGGAAAATGTTGTTTTCTATGGAGCATCGATAATTTCCTTATTATAGAAAGGTAAAACAAATACTTTGAAATGAGATATTTCACTAAACAATAGTCAGACGAATATTTATTGTAAATACATGCTTTTATGATTATGATTTTGAGAAATGTATCATTTTAAAGAATTTGTTATCCTTTCCCCATCAAAAGAACAGTGTTCCGATAAAAAAGAAAAAATTATAGTCTAAGTATGTGTCAAGTTTGAAGGATCTGTGAACTTTGCAACTATGCTTTTTTTTGTTCGATAAGTTTCGCGAGGAAGAAGAAGCAAACAACAACAACAACAACAACAACAACAACAACAACAACAACGGTCTGAATATGCAGCGATTCCGAGATCCCCAGTTAATTAAATGCGTTTTAACTTTCTCGCAAACGACACAGCACAGTGTAGTTAAAGGTTTTACATGTTGGTTGTTCAATGTATTACTGTAAATGCATTTTTGCCAACACTTACAAATTGTGTACCTTCCCTTTAAAACTATTACTTACTATCTCGTATTTAGGAGTAGTATTTGTACCGTCTGGATTGTGTTACTTGATCGGCAGTGTTTTACTCGGATATTTCGCTTACTTTACTTGCAGGTGAGTAGTTTGGAAAAAATAATAATAAGTTATGGAATAATTGTGTCTGTTATATTGAACAATTGATTTGATTGTTGTTCTTTCACCTACGCTTAGTACTTGTGTAAAACGAAAATAAATAAATAAAACAAAATTAAAATGTATACACAGGGATGAGATTCTACAAAAATGAAAAGGTCTGAAATTGAATGTGAGCCAGCACAAAAAAACATTGGCCGCGGGGCCCGACAATTTAGCAAATGTATATAGCACAGAAAGCACGCATTAAATGTACATGTAGTACATGTACAGTAGTTATTTCCCGCCTCTTTCTAATGAATTCCTTCCCATAATCCTTTGCTTTGCCTTTTTTTCTTGTTTTTATGTTTGTACTTTCTTTATGCCTCTGACAAAGGTCCGGTTTGGATCAAAAGCTAATGCCACCACTCCTCCATTTTTGTACAGTAGTTACAGTGTACATACCTGTATAACGGTAGGATTTTTGTTATAATTTTTGCCTTGTTTAATGAATGATGTAGATGCTCTCTGGTGCAATCCGAGGCTATTTAGGGGCATATTGCATAATATAATTTGTCACACAAAACCATATTTTTTAGACATAAAAATATTTCTTGCTTTTCAATTGGTAGGTTTTAACATGTTTACATGTGCACATGTAATTCTGTCACATTTTTTCTCAACTAATATAAAACCCATTTTTAAATATAAAATGGAGTAGGGCCTACAGGACTCATGTGTTACCGGTATTGTTTTATTGTTTTAATTACTGTTTTATTCACTTTACATTGGATTGTTGTTAGTAATTGTAGCTGTAAACGTGTGAGTAAAGTTAATCGTTTTTATCAATAATTCAAAGCCAGATATGATCCAAAAGATTCCATACAATACATTACAATGTATGCCTTGACTTATGCCTACTTTAAATTAAACTTGACAAAACTATAAATAAAATGGTTCTTACAAACGAAACCCTGCAGTGCAAGCTTCACCCAGGTAAATAGTTTCATCAAGTATTATTTTATTGGACGGCAGGTAAGAGCTCTATATTCCAAGTCCACAGTTTTTGCGTAAATAAAAAAAGCTCGGCGAAGTTTTTTAAAAACATAGGCCAGCTGTAAAGATGCCTTAGAATTATCCTGGCAGCAGTCTGTTCAAAGTATTAAGAAAAAGAAACAAGACAACCGGCAAACATCAAAGAACTGTCTGCCGACTCTGGAATGTTGAATGTATCAATTTGGGATTAGAACCAAGACAAGAGTTGGGGCTGTTGTTCACTTGACAATGACTGACAGGTTGTGGTTTTACACTCCCAGACCAGATGGCATTAACCTCTGGGACCTGGTTCTTGGCTGGTTTCCAAGCTATATAACTATACATTCTCCCAAGGCTTAAGTTGCGCGAGTGAGTGATCCGACTGTCGGCAGAAATACGTCTTTTAATCAGTTGTTTGAAAGCCTAAAATTTTAAACAATAAATCTAGACCTACTTAAAACAATTATGACTGGTTGGAGCAGAATGGTGACATCTATTTATTCGACTGAGAGCAAACTATTGGTGAATTTTTTACCTCGGAAAAGCTTCAGAAATCTTTGACATGTTTTGTTTTGTGGAATTAAATTCTATGGATTATACCTGTGGTGGAGAATCTCAGCTCAGAAATAATGCTTTCGGCATTAAATAAATAGCGCCTAGCGGCCGGGTATGTAAATTAAGAAGAAAAACAGTTTTAACTAGACGGCAGTGTTTGTGATATTACAAACACATAGGTGTTCGAGTTTTGTCAGGGAAGTGATGATGACGTCAGAATGTTTTTTAAAGAAACTTTGCATTATTATTTTTTAATATTAAACTTTGACTTCCGGTTTAGACAGGAATTGGGGGTCAAATTGGGGTCACCTTTGTGTAAATATTTTACGACAATTAATCTATACAATGGTGCAAAAAATGTCAATGTACATCTTGTGGTTGTTGAGATGAGATTTTTTTAAATATTAAACTTTGACTTCCGGTTTAGACAGGAAGTAAGGTCAAATTGGGGTAACCTTTTTGTAAATATCTTTTGACAATTACCGATCTGTACAATGGTACAAAAATTTTCAATTTACCTCTTGTGGTTGTTGAGATATGATTTTTTTAAATATTAAACTTTGACTTCCGGTTTGGACAGGAAGTAAGGTCAAATTGGGGTCACCTTTGTGTAAATATTTTTTGACAATTAACAATCTATACAATGGTGCAAAAATGTAAATTTACCTCTTGTGGTTGTTGAGATATGATTTTTTTAAATATTAAACATTGACTTCTGGTTTGGACAGGAAGTAAGGTCAAATTGGGGTCACTCACAACTCGTGTTTCATCTACTTGCTAAGTTCTAAGTACATGCCAAGTTTCAAGTTCATGTGAAGTTTGCAAGGATGTGTTTTTTTGTAGACAATCTATCCGGAGAAGAAGAAGAAGAACTAGATAAAGTTTTTGTCACAACAAAAACTAGGTGTTCGGTTGAAGTTAAAATGATGACGTCATCAATTCGAAGTGCTGGAGAAAGTCAAATGTTAACGTTGAAGTTCTCGCGAGAAGTTTATTTGGATACAATACAATACTGAATTTAGAAATTATTTTAATATTAAACTTTGACTTCCGGTTTGGACAGGAAGTAAAGGTGAAATTGGGGTCACCTTTGTGTAAATATTTTTCGACAATTAACAATCTATACAATGGTGGAAAGATTGTGAATTTACCCCTTGTGGTTGTTCAGATATGATTTTTATTAATATTAAACTTTGACTTCCGGTTTGGACAGGAAGTAAAGGTCCAATTGAAGTCATGCTTTTGTAAATATTTTTGACAGTTAACAATCTGTACAATGGTGCAAAAACTGTGAATTTACCTGTTGTGGTTGTTGAGAGATCATTTTTTTTAAATATTAACATTTGACTTCCTGTTTGGACAGGAAGTAAGGTCAAATTGGGGTCACCTTTGTGTAAATATTTTTCGCCAATTAACAATCTATACAATGGTGCAAAAAATTTCAATTTACCTCTTGTGGTTGTTGAGATATGATTTTATAAATTATTAAACTTTGACTTCTGGTTTGGACAGGAAGTAAGGTCAAATTGGGGTCACCTTTTGTAAATATTTTTTGACAATTAACAATCTATACAATGGTGGAAAAAATGTCAATTTACCTGTTGTGGTTGTTGAGATATGATTTTTTTTAAATATTAATCTTTGACTTCCGGTTTGGACAGGAAGTAAGGTCAAATTGGGGTCATCTTTTTGACAATATTTTTTGACAATTGACGATCTGTACAATGGTACAAAAATTGTGAATGAGTACCCTGTAAAATATGATGTGGTTACCAACGATGATTTGTTTGAAGTCCATTTCAATAATTTGAACTTAATTACATTAGGCCCTACACCAAATTCAAACTTCTTTTCAAATGCAATGGTATAATAAAAGAATTATAATGATCGAATAAAACTTCTCTTCAGACTACACCTAGAAGATCCTCAACAAGGTTACAAGGGAATTTCAAGACCAACATATGTTAATTACCCTGAATTTTGTTTAAACTGGCCACGGAATCTTTATTGTTCACCGGATGGTTTTACATACATCGATCATAAATATTAAACTTTGACTTCCGGTTTGGACAGGAAGTAAAGGTCCAATTGAAGTCATGTTTTTGTAAATATTTTTGACAATTAACAATCTGTACAATGGTGCAAAAACTGTGAATTTACCTGTTGTGGTTGTTGAGAGATGATTTTTTTTAAATATTAAGATTTGACTTCCTGTTTGGACAGGAAGTAAGGTCAAATTGGGGTCACCTTTGTGTAAATATTTTTCGCCAATTAACAATCTGTACAATCGTGCAAAAAATGTCAATTTACCTCTTGTGGTTGTTGAGATATGATTTTATAAATTATTAAACTTTGACTTCCGGTTTGGACAGGAAGTAAGGTCAAATTGTGGTCACCTTTTGTGAATATTTTTTGACAATTAACAATCTATACAATGGTGGAAAAAATTTCAATTTACCTGTTGTGGTTGTTGAGATATGATTTTTTTTTAATATTAATCTTTGACTTCCGGTTTGGACAGGAAGTAAGGTCAAATTGGGGTCATCTTTTTGAAAATATTTTTTGACAATTAACGATCTGTACAATGGTACAAAAATTGTGAATTTACCCCTTGTGGTTGTTGAGATATGATTTTTTAAAATATTAAACTTTGATTTATCGTATTTCGATATCTGATGACCTCATCATGACGTCACAAATTCTTGTCACAAATTCTGTTTCATCTACGTGTTAAGTTCTAAGTATATGCCAAGTTTCAAGTTCATGTGATGTTTGCAAGTATGTGTTTTTTTGTAGACAATCTATCCGGAGAAGAAGAAGAAAAAAAAAATAGACTGAAGTATTTGTTATATTACAAACACATAGGTGTTCGAGTTTTGTCAGGGCAGTGATGATGACATCAGAATTTTTTTTAAAGAAACTTTGTATTATTATATTTTTCATATTAAAGAGTACCCTGTAAAATATGATGTGGTTACCAACGATGATTTGTTTGAAGTCCATTTCAATAATTTGAACTTAATTACATTAGGCCCTACACCAAATTCAAACTTCTTTTCAAATGCAATGGTACATTAAAAGAATTATAATGATCGAATAAAACTTCTCTTCAGACTACACCTAGAAGATCCTCAACAAGGTTACAAGGGAATTTCAAGACCAACATATGTTAATTACCCTGAATTTTGTTTAAACTGGCCACGGAATCTTTATTGTTCACCGGATGGTTTTACATACATCGATCATAAATATTAAACTTTGACTTCCGGTTTGGACAGGAAGTAAAGGTCCAATTGAAGTCATGTTTTTGTAAATATTTTTGACAATTAACAATCTGTACAATGGTGCAAAAACTGTGAATTTACCTGTTGTGGTTGTTGAGAGATGATTTTTTTTAAATATTAACCTTTGACTTCCTGTTTGGACAGGAAGTAAGGTCAAATTGGGGTCACCTTTGTGTAAATATTTTTCGCCAATTAACAATTTATACAATGGTTCCAAAAATGTCAATTTACCTCTTGTGGTTGTTGAGATATGATTTTTTTTTAATATTAAACTTTGACTTCCGGTTTGGACAGGAAGTAAGGTCAAATTGGGGTCACCTTTGTGTAAATATTTTTTGACAATTAACAATCAGTACAATGGTGCAAAAACTGTGAATTTACCTGTTGTGGTTGTTGAGATATGATTTTTTTAAATATTAAACTTTGACTTCCTGTTTGGACAGGAAGTAAGGTCAAATTGGGGTCACCTTTGTGTAAATATGTTTCGCCAATTAACAATCTGTACAATGGTGTGAAAACTGTGAATTTACCTGTTGTGGTTGTTGAGATATGATTTTTTTTTTAATATTAAACTTTGACTTCCGGTTTGGACAGGAAGTAAGGTCAAATTGGGGTCACCTTTGTGTAAATATTTTTCAACAATTAACAATCTATACAATGGTACAAAAAATGCCAATTTACCTCTTGTGGTTGTTGAGATATGATTTTTTAAAATATTAAACTAGATTTTTTTTAAATATTAAACTTTGACTTCCGGTTTGGACAGGAAGTAAGGTCAAATTGGGGTCACTCACAACTCGTGTTTCATCTACTTGTTAAGTTCTAAGTACATGCCAAGTTTCAAGTTCATGTGAAGTTTGGAAGTATGTGTTTTTTTGTACACAATCTATCCGGAGAAGAAGAAGAAGAACTAGATATAAGTTTTTGTCACAACAAAAACTAGGTGTTCGGTTGAAGTTAAAATGATGACGTCATCAATTCGAAGTGCTGGAGAAAGTCAAATGTTAACGTTGAAGTTCTCGCGAGAAGTTTATTTGAATACAATACAATACTGAATTTAGAAATTATTTTAATATTAAACTTTGACTTCCGGTTTGGACAGGAAGTAAAGGTGAAATTGGGGTCACCTTTGTGTAAATATTTTTCGACAATTAACAATCTATACAATGGTGGAAAGATTGTGAATTTACCCCTTGTGGTTGTTCAGATATGATTTTTATTAGGTGTTCGGGTACCCGGTACCCGAAACACCTATTGTTTTTGTTCGTTTTTTGTTTTGTTTTCTTCTTCTTCTTCTTCTTCTTCTTCTCTGGATAGATTGTCTACAAAAAACA
The DNA here is from genome assembly GCA_029582265.1 of Zoroaster sp. YZ-2022. Classification (NCBI taxonomy): domain Eukaryota; kingdom Metazoa; phylum Echinodermata; class Asteroidea; order Forcipulatida; family Zoroasteridae; genus Zoroaster; species Zoroaster sp. YZ-2022. The sequence goes on from CM055821.1 coordinate 48,533,319, forward strand.
CATACTTGCAAACTTCACATGAACTTCAAACTTGGCATATACTTAGAACTTAACACGTAGATGAAACAGAATTTGTGACGTCATGATTAGGTCATCAGATATCGAATTACGATAATTCAAAGTTTAATAATTTAAAAAATCATATCGAGGGATCTGAAAAATCAATAAAATTACTGATTTAGTCGGGGAAAAATATGTAGTTTATCATGAGTGTAAAGAGTGTGAAATATGTGACATTAGAGACGAGGATATGTTTGAGTTTGATATTTATTTTTACTGAAAACACGACATTTTTGTAAAAAAAGAAACACACTTTTCTTGAAAATGTACGTGCAATATGTTATTTCAACCACGTCCGCAATACTCAATCTTGTGGGCGGGGCATATAAAACAGTCCGGCCGCCTGCGCGTCCGGCAAGTCTATATGTCGCCCTCAATCGGCAGAAACAGATTCTGAAATATCGAACATTTTAGCGAGTGCTACGCTTTTTATATTTCCCGATTTACTCAGAAAGAAATTGTATTTTTATGAAAATAAGAGTGTGAAATATGTGATATTACTGATGAACTCGTGCCAGGGAGTGTAAAATTGGATCGCCAACATAGTCATAAAGGGTAGGTATCTTGAATTTAATTGTTAAGAGGATTTCCTGTATTTATCTTCGTATTTTTATACAAGAAAAGCCATTTTTTAAGTGTTGGGTTGGCTGGTACTATAGTGGTAACGTTAAACTAGTTGCATTGTGCCTGTTTAGTGTTTAACTTAACGTTAACGTTAGTTATAGTACAATGTAAATGTGAACATACATGTACACTGTACTTTGGACAGTAAACAACTCCCCTCTTTTCTAACAAAATATGAACAGATGTCACTAAAATGTATTTAGAAATAGAATGTAAATAAGGATAGGAAAATTCAGTTGTTTAGGTTATGGCAATTTTTCAGTTGAAATTTTATGCCATATTTTGTAATTTATGTTTTCTCCAAAAAATCTTCAGTTTGTGCACAAATTAATGTCAAGTAGTGATTGTTTACTGCACTTTCCCTTAATTTTTTACCCTTCTTAGATACAAATCAACTTACATAGACAATTATTTCACAGGAAAAATGCACAATATTCATGACACACCTGCTCCCTGGGGAGGCCTCTCTCAGACATCTCTCACATGAAATTATGAGACTCGGCAATTTCCTTAAATACCTTTCTCTTTTGATGTCAGTTTCATGCAAGAAAATTTCTTTAATTTATTACACATTGTCAAGAATAATTGTGTGCAATTTTGAAAACAACCAATGCCCTTTTCAATTTCAATGCTCCAGCTGGGGACCTACTCCAAAATTATACACTGTTTTCACCATTAATATTATAAATTAGAACTTCTCTGAATTTTCAAATACTTTATTCTTGGTCCATGTACTTGTAAAACGTTCTTACTATTTTGTACAGCATGTTCACTGTGATGTATTATTTTCCTCATTCACATAAATTACAACTTCTCTGAAATTTCAAATACTTTATTCTTGGTCCATGTACTTATAAAACTTTCCTGTTATTTTTTACAGCATGTTGACTCCAATACATCATGGCTCACTAAGTTCCAGCCTACAGCACCCCGAGACAGCGTTGACACCACATCCAAATGCAGTATCGTAACTGTTCAAGTCATCAACAATCTTCAGTTTGTAGGTTACATGATGGTATGGTTTAACATCTTACGTTAACAGATCATTTGAGAATCCGTGCACAATTAATGGAAGTGGTCTTCATTACTTGGTTTCGTTTGAATGTACGTAAACTTTCACATTTTTATAGATGTATGTTCATTTTAGTATAATTTTATAGATATTCATTACATAAAACCATGGTTAACTGATGAGGAAATTGTTTGAGTTTGACATTAGTTTGGACAGAAAGTAAAGGTCAAATTGGAGTCACCTTTGTGTAAATATTTTTCTACTTCATACAGATCGATTGTCTACAAAAACACATACTTGCAAACTTCAGATGAACTTGGCATATACTTAACATGTAGTTGAAACATAATTTGTGACGTCATTATTAGGTCATCAGATATCGAATTACGATAAATCAAAGTTTAATAATTAAAAAATCATATCTCAACAACCAGAAGAGTATATTCACAATTTTTGTACCATTGTACAGATGTTAATTTTCAACAAATATTTACAAAAGGTGACCGCAATTTAACCTTGCTTACTGTCCAAACTGGAAGTCAAAGTTTAATATTTAAAAATCATATATCAACAACCACAAGAGGTAAATTAAATGTTTTGAACCGTTGTACTGATCGTTAATTGTCAAAATATTTACAAAAGGTGACCCCACTTGACCTTACTTCCTGTCCAAACCGGAAGTCAAAGTTTAATATTAACAAAAATCGTGTCTCAACAACCACAAGAGGTAAAATTTAAAAAATTTGCACTGTTGTACAGAGCGTTACTTGTCAAAAAATATTTTTTTAAAGGTGACCCCAATTTGACCTTTACTTCCTGTCCAAACTGGAAGTAAAAGTTTAATATTAAAAAAAATCATCCACAACAGGTAAATTCACTATCATTGAACCATTGTACAAATCGTTAATTGTCCAAAAATATTTAAACAAACTTTACCCCAATTTGACCTTTACCTTTCCCGAACACCTAGTGTTTGTTCAAACAAACACTTAAGCTCTAGTTTATATTAAACTTTGACTTCCGGTTTGGACAGGAAGTAAAGGTCAAATTGGGGTCATGTTTTTGTAAATACTTTTGACAATTAACAATTTGTACAATGGTGCAAAAACTGTGAATTTACCTCTTGTGGTTGTTGAGATATGATTTTTTTAAATATTAAACTTTGACTTCCGGTTTGGACAGGAAGTAAGGTCAAATTGGGGTCATCTTTTTGCAAATATTTTTGACACTTAACGATCTGTACAATGGTACACAAATTGTGAATTTACCTCTTGTGGTTGTTGAGATATGATTTTTATTAATATTAAACTTTGACTTCCGGTTTGGACAGGAAGTAAGGTCAAATTGGTGTCACATTTGTGTAAATATTTTTGGACAATTAATGATCTGTACAATGGTGCAGAAAATGTCAATTTACCTGTTGTAGTTGTTGAGATATGATTTTTTTTAAATATTAATCTTTGACTTCCGGTTTGGACAGGAAGTAAGGTCAAATTGGGGTCATCTTTTTGAAAATATTTTTTGACAATTAACGATCTGTACAATGGTACAAAAATTGTGAATTTACCCCTTGTGGTTGTTGAGATATGATTTTTTTTAAATATTAAACTTTGATTTATCGTAATTCGATATCTGATGACCTCATCATGACGTCACAAATTCTTGTCACAAATTCTGTTTCATCTACGTGTTAAGTTCTAAGTATATGCCAAGTTTCAAGTTCATGTGAAGTTTGCAAGTATGTGTTTTTTTGTAGACAATCTATCCGGAGAAGAAGAAGAAAAAAAAAACGTACAAAAACAATATGTGTTTCGGGCACATGCCCGAACACCTAAAAAAAACGAACAAAAACAATAGGTGTTTCGGGTACATACCCGAACACCTAAAAAAAAACCTAGAAATTCGAGTTTGTTTACACAAACTCAAGGTGTTCGGGAGGAAGTAAAGGTCAAATTGGGGTCACCTTTGTGTAATATTGTTTTGACAAATAACGATCTGTACAATGGTGCAAATATTGTGAATTTATCTCTTGTGGAAGATTTTGTTTTAAACATTAAACTTTGACTTCCTGTTTAGACAGGAAGTAAAGGTCAAATTGGAGTCAACTTTGTGTAAAATTGTTTTGACAATTAACGATCTGTACAATGGTACAAAAATTGTGAATTTACCTCTTGTGGTTGTTGAGATATGATTTTTTTAAATATTAAACTTTGACTTCCGGTTTGGACAGGAAGTAAGGTCAAATTGGGGTCACCTTTATGTAAATATTTTTCGACAATTAACAATCTATACAATGGTGCAAAACTGTGAATTTACGTCTTGTGGTTGTTGAGATATGATTTTTTTAAATATTAAACTTTGACTTCCAGTTTGGACAGGAAGTAAGGTCAAATTGGGGTCACCATTTTGTAAATATTTTTTTTAAATTAACGACCTGTACAATGGTACAACAATTTTAATTTACCTCTTGTAGTTGTTGAGATATGATTTTTTTAAATATTAAACTTTGACTTCCGGTTTAGACAGGAAGTAAGGTCAAATTGGGGTCACCTTTTTGTAAATATTTTTTGACAATTAACGATCTGTACAATGGTACAAAAATTGTGAATTTACCTCTTGTAATTGTTGAGATATGATTTTTTTAAATATTAAACTTTGACTTCCGGTTTGGACAGGAAGTAAGGTCAAATTGGGGTCACTCACAACTCGTGTTTCATCTACTTGTTAAGTTCTAAGTACATGCCAAGTTTCAAGAGGAGGAGGAGGAGGAGGAGGAGGAGGAGGAGGAGGAGGAGGAGGAGGAGGAGGAGGAGGAGGAGGAGGAGGAGGAGGAGGAGGAGGAGGAGGAGGAGGAGGAGGAGGAGGAGGAGGTGGAGGAGGAGGAGGTGGAGGAGGAGAAGTAAAAAAAAAAAAATTAAAAAACGAACAAAAACAAGAGGTGTTCGCGCTGTTGCTCGAACACCTAAAAAGTCTTTACCATTTCTCCTGATTTAAAAGTAAATGGAGGCCTGTTTACAGGGTGCATTTGTGCTATACGCCCGCCTACTGAACAGATTTCTAAAAATAAAACGGCCAAGGCGGAAAGTCGGAACTGAAATTTAAAGTCGGATTTTCAAAATCGTAAGGTCGGATTTCCGACAAAAGTCGGAAGAATCTCATCCCTGTATACATGAGTGTATATTTCTTTTATGCAAACCAAATTACCCTAAGCTTGCACAGAGTATGGATATATTTATTGACATTTTAGCAAACAAATGTACCGTCAATTTAAACAGGAGGGAAAGTTTATCTAATAATCGATTTCACGTAAAACATTAATCAATATATTGTATTAAGCTCCTGTTACACCGAATTACTGTTGTGATCAAACAAAATAGCGCCCTCATATTTCAAGGATAATCATGGTGTGAGGGGAGTGATAATGAGGCAACAAAATAAATGAAATCTCAAAATCGGTGGGTTCGGATTGACTCTTTTATTCTGTAATTGGAGGTCGGGAAGACAGCCGACCAGCGACGGAGGCGAGAGAATGGCATAACAATTAACAATGACAAATAATAGAAAAGAGAAAAGAAAAAGAAAATCATTAGCACAATAAATGCAAGTAGTTTGTGTATACCAAAATCTATCCAATATAGTGAAATACTTCATATGGAGGAGACATAATACATCTTCATCACAAAATATTTAGCTGAAATACTAGTCAGCACTAATATTCGCAATATTGTGGAACAAGGTCTGATAGATCTGTAAAACAATAGTATCCAGCAGTAAATTTACCACTCAAAACAACCAAAGGGAATTATCCCAATCATGCAATCTTGAAAACCTCAATAGGGCCAAATTATAAGAAATAAGCATATTCTAAAAAGTCAATGCTTATACAATAATTTTCACCAAATAAATACACCTTGGAAAGCTTGGGAATAATTAGCTCACTATTCCATTTTACCAATGTGATTGTGGTACCATACTAACAAAGAGGGCGCTGTTGCTGAATAACTAGACCATGGATTACCATTAATTTATCAAGATATGCTCACATTTCTCAGTCTTAGATTGTACACCTATACTTGTACTGTAAAATACCTATTTCACAGGTTGTATAAACTCACAAGGATCAAGTTTATATAATAAAGTAGCGACTCATGTTGATAACCACACGTGTACTGGCAATACGGCATGGCTCTATGTACGACGCTATGACAGTTCAAGTTTCATAACTTTAAATTTCAACTTTCCTCTACTGAAAATAACACATAATCCCAAGCTCCTACTGGACTCATTGATAAATCTAAATGACGCTTGTTATATCCGGTTTATTACTTTATAGTATATATATTTAATTAAATCCTACAAAAAGAAGGAAATTTACCTGTAATTGGAGGTCGGGAAGACAGCCGACCAGCGACGGAGGCGAGAGAATGGCATAACCAAATGCTGCCGCATGGTGGCGCCCTCCCAACACACCGTCTGACTGTCACTGCCCCAGTGATGTAACATCACCGCCTCCACAATGGCAAATCGTTTTATTTTAACAGTACACTCAAACTTCACTGTACGTCAATGAATAAAATCATTTCATAGATCCGTGGGCCCGCTACATTTAATATCTTAATGGACAAAATATTTGACCAATTATTGAACAGTACGGTTTTGGAGAAATTGTAAATTTAACATTGCCTAAAATGTGATTCGGCACCGTAAATATTCCAAATAATAGCCAAGCAGATGTGTTGCGGTAAGGTATATCATACCTAAGAATATGTAGGGGCCAGGGGGCAATGACCCTTAGTATTCACTTCCTTAAAATAATTTTTATTAGTTTAGGTTCAAATCTTCTCACGAAATCGCCTCTGCTGTCTCAGTCGTCCCCCACCTTTAATAGTGTTATAATTATTTTGTTGTAGGGATGCTTTTATTGGTGTGGAGTCTGGATTCAGAAATTGGTTGTGATTCTCATTCTGTATCTGAGTACCGCGATAATTATTTTAACCAATAGAATGTGTTTATATTTTAATTGAATGTTTATCTCACTGGCACTGTTTCCAATTTCCGCCTCCCGATCTTTCCTTTTTGTAACAGGTGGCGTTGTATCGCTGCTTCTCTGTGTATTTTATCGATATGCACTGCAATGGTAAGACGTTTGTTTTCACCCAGGGTACTCCACAAAGCAATCATAACAGTCCTCTATCGTATCCGGAATTGAAATTTCTTCGCCCTTGTACCCAGTTTTCCCCAAGCGTAATCAGCTTACGAAATCTCGTGAAGATAATAGTCCAGACTAAACTATCTTTGCGTGTGCAGCCACATTGAAAGCATTAGTTACCAGACCATGCCGATAATGATCGGTGTATTATAATATTCCAAAGATACCCGGTTGAATAAAAACTGGAACCAGACTATCGACATGCATTTGCAACGACAATGACCTCTTCAGTGTGAGTAGGTCGCGTATCAGCTCCGTGCACGGCCTGGGGAGGGCCCGCTTCGCACCAAACATCAGCTGGCATTATGGTATTTTGGGTATCACTGGTTAGCGTTCACTGTTGATTCGATTTACATTCAAGTGAAAACCGTTACCAAGGAAGAGTTTTGCATAAATATAAAGCACCGAGTATGCAGTTGATAATATCAAATCAACTTTATATAAAGTAGGTCTACTTCAAAAAGTGACGTGATATAAAGTTGTGTACACATTCAATGCCATAGTCTCAGATACATGGTGTGTCTTCACCGCAAGAGGGCTGCGGTGTGCACGGAGTGGATATACAATTTGTAATTATTTGGGTTAATTTTGAAATGATCTTCATGATAAAGGCCTATTGTGTCTGATGAAGAGCTCCCTCATTCAAATATCAGATTTAGTCACAATATATATCACAACATCACATCGGTTGATATAATTGTATAAGTACTATGATTTGAGGTTAGAAACATGGACAACTTGGACGAAAGCCCCGGTTATGCAAGCATTATTGTTGCACCCCCAGTCCACCCTCCCCATGTGTCCAGCCCTACATCAACCATCATCCAACCAAATCCTCAGGTCGAACTTCGGGTAGCGGCTAGGGAGCGGGAATGGGTCAGGACATAGGTCCTTTACTCAAGATGATAATAGTCAGTGGTATCACATACAAACATCAAACTGCATTAAGTTACGACCCTTTTTCAGTTTACACCCAGTTTTTCAAATCCTGGACGACGTAAAAATAAATAAAATAAATCATCACATTTTAAAAATATTTATTTTAGGTTCCATTTGCGACCAGTTTTCCGACGTTGATTGCCCCAATGGCCATACTTGGTGCATGCTTAGGTAAGTTGAGTCTTATATAGGGCTAAATGTTATTACGTTACATTATCACCCCTACTCATTGAGCAAATACCAATCCTTAAATTTTCTCAGCTCCCTGGGGAGTATGTACTCCTGGGTGGAGTGAAGCAAGAGCGGTAAAGTATATTATAGGGGTGCCATGGCCGAGCGGTCTAGTGCATTGGACTTGGGTTCTGATGGCTGAGTCGCCAGAATGTGGGTTCGAATCCTCACCGCGAGCGTGGTGCTTGTATCCTTGAGCAAGGCACTTTACCGTAATTGCTTCTCTTCACCCATGAGTATAAATGGGTACCTGGCAATAGCTGGGGAAGTAACCTGCGATAGACTGGCATCCCATCCAGGGGGAATAGAAATATTCTCAGTCGTTTCATGCCAACGAAACCGGAGATAAACACCGGCCTGATGAGCCAATGTGGCTCGGGACAGACTTTACTTTACTTATTGAGCAAATACCAATCCTTAAATTTTCTCAGCTCCCTGGGGAGTATGTACTGCGCTGCCTTTATGCTCACAGGTACTCATTTTACTCCTGGGTGGAGTGAAGCAAGATCGGTAAAGTATATTGAATAATGACACACTGCGCCACGGTCATGGCCAGGATTCGAACCCTAAAATATTCTGTCAACTTTGCCATCAGAACACAAGTCTGACATGCTGGATCGCTCAGCCATGTCATCCCACAATAACGGGATAACATCCTCAAGAAAACATCAATAATCACAATATTTATACATTCGTAACATGTAAATTCTTTGTTTAAATGAATACGAATACATTTTCACTGTTTTCTCGTAAATGATTGACATTACACAATTAGCTTATCCGATTGAGCAGTTTGGCCAATATTATCAATGTTGCACCTTTCCCTTAATAACGTCACAAATACACGATTTGATTGGCAGAATATGAACATCACTTGACATTATACACTTATATTTTATACACCATATTTTATGCATATATTTCCAACCTTGGGTATATAATATTGGCAAGGGTTGTTCACCCGAAAAGGATTGAATACTGATTTTAAAAAGATCTTAATGTGCATTTATTTGGAATTGGTTACTAGTTTGGTTAATTATACATAGGTGCATTGGACACTATAGGTACCGCTGTGATGCTCTATATTGTTGACAACCGTCACAAGGGGGCGTATGGCGCGTCATCGTCTTTCACTATGCTTGCTTTCGCCTTCGGGTTCCTCGTAGGTAAGATATGGGTACCTAATTATTGCGTGCGGACACAAAATATAGTATACCGGCTTTCTGCTAATTAACTATACGCTATAGCAAGCTCCACAATAAACAAGATACCGTCTGATGTCAATACAGTATGTAATGAAAGTAAAGATTCCTCAAAAGCGCTGTTGTGCACATGTGCACAACAAATCTGACTTACGAGAACCGCCACAGAGCCATATCGCTGGCGAAGAGTGCATGCCGCCCTCTATCAGTGGACTTAATTCATGTGGATTGCAATGTATCGTGTACAAATACAATGTTAAAGAACAGTCTTGGGCGACACTAAAGTACGTACTTATAGCATTATCTTATATTATAAGAGCGTAACTCTCAGGCTGACTCTTTTGTGTTTGTCATACCGGTAAGTGTTCGCCGGTGCCTCAGGGTTCCCCGGTTGACTTACCACCGGCGGCATGGGAAAACTCCCAAGAGTGTCTTGGCCGCCCTTAGAAATCCCTGGACGGCGTCGTTTCCGCGCAAGATGGAGAAAAGGTCGTTTCAGCATTTTTTCTCGATCTTTTCTGCCATGCCAAGGCCGTAGCCCGCGCCGTTACATTACTGGCTGCCTGTGCCTGTTTCCTCACATGGCACCGTCTGGCGCATGTTTCATTCGCGTAATGGCAACACGTCGTCCACTGCCGTATCTCCGACATCGAACAGCCGTTTAAGTCAGGTCCCTGTAGTCTCATAACAAGCCATAAATTACCCGATCATGATCGGGCTGTGAGTACAGCTGCATGGAAAATCGTGTGGCGTACGGGAAGTGACCATAGGATAGGACCCATGGTCAAATCAGGACCACTTTTTTCTAGGCCCTATTGTATCCAAAATACCCACTTTCAAGGAAGTCCCTCAAACGAATATATTATGGATCTCAAATCTTCAGACAAATTTACGCCATTAAGATCGGCAAATGGATTTGGTCACAATTTTATTTTATTTAGTGACGTGCATCCAATTGCAAGTGTTACAATCATGACTCGCCAATGCGCCATTTGTTATTCTTTAAACTACAGTTTGTTTAATCATGTAGTCATTTTACATACCTTTGTAATCATTTACGTCATGTATCAATATGGTAATTATATTTCGACTTGCCAGTGCAGTATTTTTTAGAGTTTGCGGGGGGGGGGGGGACGACAAACAAACTTTTCGGTCAAATTCACCCACCAAACAAACACGAATATAAATGTACCGAAAAAAACGTGCAATCATTAAAAGGCAGTGATATGTATAGTGGGATGTATTATACACAAACTAAATGGAAGTGGGCCTACAATTACCCACTTTTAATACCAAAAGTTGAACACCTCAGTCAATACACTCAACGAGGGGAGGGGGTGGGGTAGGCGTGAGAAATTTTGAGGGAGAAGGGTAGTCGTGAGAAATGCTGACGGCAGGGTACGCGTTAAAAAATTCCCCACCCCTCAATGTGAACATTAATTTATTAATAATCACCCAAAGTAGGGCCTTCAATTCAGAGGAGGCGAGACTGCTATTAAACACCATGTCACCAACAAATTTACATTTACATTGGCATTTCTGTTCACACGTCTCCATGCAATTCTTTGCAATGTCCATCAACAAGGCCCAGCAATGACAAACCGTTACTCTCTCAGGACTTCATGTTTTCAAACCCGACTTCACCCATGGACACTTCACCCAGTGCTTACATCATTCACACAAACCTCATATCAACCCTACATATTTTATTTCACATAATCATAACCTACTTTCTATGTTTACATGCTATCAAAATTCCGATCATGATCGGGTAACTTAGTAGCTTGTAGGTCATCAGCCTGTAAGTATAATGTTCAGGTTTAGATGTGAGAGGAAAACCCCAGACAAAGATTATTATTCAAACCCAAGTCCACAGAGAGGTGAAAGTATTACTACGCCATTCTGACGCTAAACACTCTTATAAGATGCTAACTTAATAAACTGTTATTTCATTGTTAGGTCCAGCACTTAGTAGCGCCTTCTTCAATATCATTGGCTTTGCCTGGTAAGATTCACTTTAAAATAACTTTCATGCAAAATTCCTAAGACAAATAGGTTAAAATTATTATATTTTTGCAAGAACTAAACATTTTAAATTCAGAATGTTGTGGATATAACAGTGAATTTAAAAAATGTAATTGTTGTGTCATCTTTTGACAGGCTGCTACGCGGACTTGGCATAGTCTGCGCTCTCTTCACACCACTTTGTTTTTGGCTGCGTGGCTCAGATAGTGCGCCACCTTGTGATGAAAAGGAAGAGCAGATGTTAATTCTTCCCGCCATGAAAACTCCAGAAACAGTTGTGTGTGAGATGACATCAAACTGACATGGAATATTAACGGTGTTGATTACTTTCTTTGAATATATCATGTACCCTGCCCCTTTCAACCTCCCTGGAATAGGCATTTGTTGAGTTGTAAATTTTCCCAAAGCCTGACTATTTCATGTGATTTGTTATGGTAGATCTCGTCATCCGCTTAGTTTGCCGGGAATTCCCCTTTTTCACCAGTCTTAAATGCATCCTTCGTGAGTAGGGGAGAAGGGTAATGACGGACGTCATGGGATTTGCTACATTCGCAATATTGGATCCGGTATGAATATCCGTGAGGCGACATCTTCTCAACAGTAGACTGAGATGAACTTTGATATCTTGCATGTTATTATATACAGAAATTAAATTGTTATAAGGCCTCATGTACATGAACACGTGGTATGCTCTTAATTAATGGGGCAGTATCGTCTCGATCAGAGCAGACTTTCAACAGGGCATGGAATCGATAAGATAAATACGGTAATAAGACCTGATCATGTGGGAAATTATTTTCAGTCACTGAGTTAATTAATAATAATGTGTGGACTTATATAGCGCACGTATCCACCAACTAAGTGGTGCTCAAGGCGCTTTTTTTTTTACGTGCATTACACAACACACGGGACCTACGGCTTTACGTCCCATCCGAAGGACGAAGCAATTATGGTTAAGTACCTTGCTCAAGGACACAAGTGTCACGACCGGGGCTCGAACTCACACCCTGCTGCTGGCAATACCAGAACTTGAGTTCGGTGCGCTAGACCGCTCGGCCACGACACTCCAGGCGAGAAATAAAACAGGCTTGGAAACTAATTTTGCAGGTCTGATCTTTGTAAAGTTGGTAATTTATTTGGAATATGAAAATAGATATATATATATATATATATATATATATATATATATATATATATATATATATATATATTATGTATATATATAGATCTATTTTCATGTTCCAAATAAATTACCAACTTTACAAAGATCAGACCTGCAAAATTAGTTTCCAAGCCCGTTTTATTTCTCGCCTGGTTACAATTAACTCAGTGACTGAAAATAATTTCCCACATGATAAGGTCTTATTACCGTTGCTACTGCATTTGCAGTCACTGTGTTTATCTTATCGATTCCATACCCTGTTGAAAGTCTGCTCTGATCGAGACGATACTGCCCCATTAATTAAGAGCATACCACGTGTTCATGTACATAAGGCCTTATAACAATTTAATTTCTGTATATAATAACATACAGGATATCATAGTTCATGTTCCAAATAAATTACCAACTTTACAAAGCTCGAGAACCGTTTATAATATTTCAGGTCAGTTTCTCCATATAAATCCACTTTGTGTACAACCACATAAAAGGCTTGTGTCCCGTTAATTGTGTGATCCCCGCTACTGCCGTTACCCGGGTTGTTTGCATCTGACCGGGGCTTGATCCCTGGCTACTCGGCAGATATCGTTTGGCCTCTGACCTGGCCCCATAGAGCAATAGATAATTGGCATAAGTGGACCGTCCACCAACATAGGGGCTGGTTAGCTCAGTTAGTAGAGCGCTCGTACGGTAATCGAGAGGTCGCGGGTTCGAGTCCGGCATCAGCCAATTTTTCTTTGCTCGCGAACCGTTTATAATATTTCAGGTCAGTTTCTCCATATAAATCTACTTTGTGTACAACCACATAAAAAGACTTGTGTTCCGTTAATTGTGTGATCCCCGCTACTGCCGTTACCCGGGTTGTTTGCATCTGACCGGGGCTTGATCCCTGGCTACTCGGCAGATATGGTTTGGCCTCCGACCTTGCCCCATAGAGCAATAGATAATTGGCATAAGTGGACCGCCCACCAACATAAAGGCTGGTTAGCTCAGTTGGTAGAGCGCTCGTACGGTAATCGAGAGGTCGCGGGTTCGAGTCCGGCATCAGCCAATTTTTCTTTGCTCGCATAACGCGTGAAACTCGGAGTTACAACTACCAGCGTTCCACTAGTTTTACTACAAGTATATATATATATATATATATATATATATATATATATATATATATATATATATATATATATATATATATATACAAGTAAATGTATTTTTAAATGACTAATTAAATGATAAAAGATAGTGAAGAACTAAAGAAGTTCTAAATCACAGCGGCGCCACATATTTTCCAAGGACAGTACCATTAATATGAAAATGGCATCATTTGAAAGGGGGTCAGCTAAGAATTGCCGAAACATAAAAGGAATGCGGTCTACATGTACATTTGGGAAATAAGTAGAACAGTTGATGATTTTAGATTATAATAATTTTTATTATGTAATAATTTTATTCATAAACCGCTTGGTTCTGCTAGTTGCTGTTCAACAATATCAGGAAATGCACTGTACTCATGTTCATTCAAGACAAGGTCAGATGGAATTTTCTTTTGTAGTGGTTGAGACATGAAATCAGCACGGAAGGGTCTTTTCTGAGGCAGGGCTCTCTTTCGTTGTTTTTCCTTCTTATAGGTTGGATGTGATGGAAACACTGTCTGAACTGCTTGCTCAAGTAGCTTATGATGGCTCCCTTTGTGGTCATCTCTTGGAATAAATTCCTACATGAGTAATAAACACATGAAATATTTGTCTGTTATTGTACACACCAAGTTATAAAAATCTATGGCTAAATTTCATTTTCTGCCATACTGGTAAGGCTAAGTGTGAGGTGAGAGATGGAACAATTTTTTTACAGACCCTTGAATACACTATTGGCCCATACTGAATGGGTGTTAAGTTGATGATAGGAAACCTGACTTGAAATATTTCAACCTGATGTATTTATATTGTTTTTTGAGAAATTAGTAAAAACAAATTATCAAATCTACAAAAATTAATTCATGTCTCAACGAAGTATAAATTTCACAAGCAGAATTAATAAAACAATTACTGATGTAAACATACTTTACCATTTTCTCATATATTGCAATAAAATGAGTTAACTAAAACTTTCACAGGTTGGAACACTCCTTCCTTCATGCTCACTCCGAGCTCCCAAAATTGGCAAGTTCAGGTTACCTCTCCCATTTGTTTCTTACCTGGCATAGAAGGTCTGTCTTGAACATTTTCAGCCACCGAAGTCCGTTCTAAATAAACAGAAGAAACAGACAATAATTTGTAAGAGTAGCATGTAACTTCTCCTGAAAGTTAATGGAAAAGTAAATGTCAAGTTAGCTAGTGCAAAAGTACAGTGAAATGTACACTGTCAGTAAAGAATTGCTGTACTATTTAAGTAAAATACCACTCGCGTAACAATTAATGCAAATATATTTTGTGAAATTTGACTAAAGCCAAGGGTCATTGCATGCCAAAATATTTGGCGTAAGGTATGTAAACTGCCTAACAAACCTCACTAGTAAAAGTAAAGTTTTCATTTGGGATTACCATTTCTTGCATTGCAAATCGTCTGTTGTACCTTAAGAAATCTAATTGAACCACAGTTTATCAACGTTTTAATCCCTAAGCTTGCATGTGTGACCAGGCACTTTTTGCACTGTCCTCATACATTATTCATGGTAAGTGATGTAATGTGACACCCATGTGCCCTAGGGTTGGGGACACATGCCTCAGAGATATCTTCGGGTTTAGACCATGAGTATACATGCTAGAGCAGTAGTGGCTGAGTTAAGGCTCTGAGAGATTTAAAGTTATTTCAGAGAATCTTGTTCTTTTCTTGCTGTGCTTTAATAAAACTGTAGACTTTGCATTTTTCATTCTTAAAGTTTTGGGTTTCATATAGTATACTATTAATTTGTAGATCTAGTGTATTCTGCTTGAATGAAAATACCAACGCACTTGTAATGTAAGCCAAGAACAGTCTGTCATTGCATGTGTATTACTAGACAATCTGAATTCCTCAGAATACTTGGTTTGTCAGGTATTTTACAAATCATACCCCAAATATATGGCATGAAGCATGACTTTAGTGTCACCCTTACAGATAGGCACCATAACAATAGTTGACGTACAAAACAATCAATTTGAACCATTTCTTATCCTAGTCTGAGAACTTGGACTCACAAACTGGCATGAGCCAGTATAGAGTCCATGGTCATACTGTACTAAAAAGTGTAAGTAAATGGAAAATGCCTCGCCTCAAAAGCTGATTCCTAGCAGCATGTAAGGAATGAACACTGCAGAAGATAATAATACTATCCTTGTGTCCCTACCATTGCAAAAAAATTGAAAAATTAGGACATAAATGGCTAAGAAATGATAGAGAAGTGGCAGTCAATCATCAATGTGTGCCATTTCTGAACTGTTGTTCTACCATTTTTTGCCTAATTTCTCACTTTTTGCAAGGGTATGGACACAGGGTTAGTATAATCCTTACTTGCTAATAGTACTACTACTAGGAACCAGTTTCAAAAACCGGCTTGAGCCAGTGTAGAGTCCAAGCCAATATTGTACAAAAATTTATCTATTAGTACATAGCAAATGTCTCGCTCCAAAAGTCCCAGAAAATGACCAGTTGTAACATTGAAGTTGGTTCCTTGAAGCAAGTACGGATCATAGAAGGTAATAATTATAATATCCTTGTGTTCCGACACGTGCAAAAAGTGAAAAGGTAGGCCTAGGTCCCAAATGGTGGAGCAATAGTGATCGAAGAAATGGCACACATTTACAATGCAATTTCTATCACTGCTCCGCCATTTTGCATGTTTTGGGCCAAGATTTTCACTTTTTGTGCGGGTAAGAACACTAGGATAGTATTATTAGGCCTATCACCTTCTATGATCCTTATACTATGAGTTATAGGCCTACTTGCTCACACAGAACACAAAAACCAGCTTCAAGTGGTCATTTTATGTGATTTTTGAAGGCATTTGTGACTGATGTACTTAATACTATACTTACTAGACAATTTTTGGTACAGTATTGACTTGGACTTCACTGGCTCATGCCAGTTTTTGAGTCCAGGTTGCTCAGATTAACTTAATCCCTGCGCGTCGTCCGTTATTCATTTAAGCGCGGCGTAGGCAGCACATCTACACCGTGTAGTAGGTTGTAAAATCGTTAATTACATGGGTAAATGAACTGATTTTCCCTATGTTAACAGTTTTAACTTGTTTCAGAGGGTCTAGAGATGTTTTCTATAAATAAATAAAAAATCATTAAAAAAACCTCATTTTTAAACCCAAAATCTGTACTTTATTCACTCAATAGTAGTCCAGTCTATACATACACCATCCTGCCATGTATACAAACCCATGGCCCATTCATAAAATGCCACCTCCTATCGAAAAACCTCATCAATCACTCAGATACCGCCATCATCCGACCCCCCCCCCCCCACCCCCAACAGCCATCCCCCAATATCAACACCCCCCCCCCCCCAATATAGACGTTTTTATTGGTCGAAATACCTGAGACCTGTCAAATGGCCATCACAGAGGCCTTTGAGATGTATCCCAGACCGCCGCAGGCATGTTATCTGATGGTAATCAGCCTGTGTTTACGACCTTCGTGAACCCCAACACTAAGCCACAGTGTGTACACAAATCCCATAGGGACCCCTCAGGCATGGCACTTGCGGCTGGCTTAAAGGGGTGAACGAACTTCCCCAGTACTTTAAGCTTCTAACACATTATTTCTAATGGGGATTGAAAGGAACTTACGAAGGATTGAATTTTTTCACCCTTTAATTAAGGAATAATTACAGAAAGTTCGTTGACCTACTACACCGTGTAGATGTGCTACCTACGCGCAGGGTATAGGCCTATGAATGACGGGGGGAAAAAACCGAGCCGAGATTTCAGCACTTTTGGGTCGGTCGGTGGAGGGCAACTCAACATCTTCTTTTTTTGCCTTAATAAGAGTTGAATGACAACAGAACGTGCACTTTTTATTGCTATCGTGATAAAGGATTTTGTGTAGGACGAGAAAGGATGGTACCGTATTCTACCCACATTCGACCAATAAAATGTTTTATTGCCTTCATCATAATCTTATGAATGTGTTTTAAACGTTATTCATGAAAGACAGAACACTTTAAACCAGGTTTTCCCATTGTTCGAAATGTAATGTGCACTATGCTCAGAATAACGTGAACAATGGAAAATAAAATTACTAAGTCTACTGCCACACTAGTCAAAGTCACCCATTGATATAGATGATCTAGATTTTTTAAATGTTATTGAGATGTGTGACATCAGTACTGTAAATACATCATAAGTTGACATTATTGTTTGCAGTATTATCTGTACAGTTGTTACGACAGTAGTACAAAATTGCAATAAATTGGGAAGCATATTATTTATGCATTTGAATGACTGAGTTTAGTGTGAATCTTTTATGCCCCCATCGGCATCGTTTATTTGTTGAAATATTTGAGGAAAATGCCGCATGATCAGAGCCACTTAGCGATACGTGAACTCTTAATTTGACGTCACGAAACACTATTCGCGTTGTAGGCTAATATCTCGCGAGATTTAACCGGGTTTGGAAAGATTATGTCATCATCTTGTAGACGAAAACAAACTCTTCATTTTGATATGTGACACGGTGAGTTTTGTTAATGCAGAGTGTTGTTATTTTCTCCATTTACCAAAGGCTAAAAAAGGAACAGTTTTCTGCCGATTTTTTAGTTGAAAAACCTCAAAATACATGTATAAGGATTCGATGAAACCTATATGAAACCATGTTTTTCTGAAGGCTTGAACATTCAGCAATACAGGGCAGTTTTTTTTTCGAAAAATGATGACGCATTAGTGCCGCACGGGCGATTTTGATGGGGGTGCATTATGGCAAACTGCAAAAAACCGTGGTTGGATTTGTCAGAGGTTTTATTTTATTTTATTTTATTTTATTACATTTTACACTGGCAATCAGATTACATCAATTAAATATAAAACCAAACCCTAACTAGAGGTATAGAGTTTGTAAAAAATAAACTCAAGGTGTTTGGTTATTTATCATGTTATGGCGTCATCACGTAAAATTGTTTAAAAATACATTAATTTAGTCTATTGGCTATGGAGTTCAGTACGGCATGCGACTCGACTACTGCCTCATGTTCTATGTGTGCACAAATGATATGTGTGGAAAAGGCCATGCTTCAGAATAGTGCTTCACAATATTTTCACGTAACTTTCGACCGGAAGGAGAGGTCAGATTAAGGTCACGTCTGTGTACGAAATGTGACATAGTTCAAGGTCTTTAAGATGATGAAAAGATTGTGAAAATATCATGAGATATGGATTTTTGAAATATTAAACTTACGGTTTCGACCGGAAGAACAGGTGAGATTGGGGTCATGTCTGTGTACGAAATGTCACATAATTCAAGATCTATACGGTGATGCAAACATTGTAAAGATATCTTTTGTGGTTCATGAGATATGATTTTTTGAAATATTACACATGTTTAGGTCTAACTATGTGTTAAGTTATAAGGTTCTGTGAACTATGCAACTATGATTTTGTCTCTGGACAAACAAATCTCCGTGAGAAGATAAGAACCCTTGACATAGATGACTTTTTAACCAGCTCGTATTGTACAGCACAGTATTGCGCCTGGTGAATCTCCGATATGAATGTTTTTTTTAACCAGCTCGTATTGTACAGCAAAGCGCCTGGTGAATCTCCGATATGAATGTTTTTTAACCAGCTCGTATTGTACAGCAAAGTACTGCGCCGGGTGAATCTTTGAACCTCCGATATGAATGTTGTTTTAACCAGCTCGTATTGTACAGCAAAGTATTGCGCCGGGTGAACCTCCGAAATGAATGTTTTTTTAACCAGCTCGTATTGTACACAAAGTATTGCGCCAGGTGAATCCGCAATATGGATAATATTGAAGGTTCAACTCACCCTATACAACGTGTACAAATAGCACGGCAAAAAAATCATCCATATCAGGAGTTCCATTTTTTGAAATATTATAATTCGATATCAGATGACCTCACTATGACGTCACAACTTAAGGTATAACTACATGTTAAGATCTAACTATGTGGTAAGTTTTAATGTTATGTGAACTCTGCAACTATGTTTTTGTCTCTGGATAAGTCTTATTGAGAAGAAGAAGAAGAAACTAGATGGAAGTGTTTGTGATATTACAAACACATAGGTGTTCGAGTTTTGTCAGGACAGTGATGATGACGTCAGAATGTTTTTAAAGAAACTTTGCATTATTATTATTTTTTTCATATTAAAGAGTACCCTGTAAAATATGATGTGGTTACCAACGATGATTTGTTTGAAGTCCATTTCAATGATTTGAACTTAATCACATTATTTATTCTTGAAAAACAGTTCAAATGTGAAAAACAACTGTTCTGCTACATAAGGGTCAATTTTGGTACCGAAATTCTGTGAGAGAAGGCATTTATTTCTTTGGCGAGTTTTTACAACCCGTTTTCGTGTAGTTCCAGATACGAATTGTGATTTTGACGAAACCGTTGTCCTCGCTAATAATGTACGATTTTGAAAATATTTTTAATATTAAACTTTGACTTCCGGTTTGGACAGGAAGTAAAGGTCAAATTGGGGTCACCTTTGTGTAAATATTTATTGACAATTAACAATCTAAACAATGGTGGAAAGATTGTGAATTTACCCCTTGTGGTTGTTGAGATATGATTTTTTATATATATTTTTTTTTTTTGACTTCCGGTTTGGACAGGAAGTAAAGGTCAAATTGGTGTCATGTTTTTGTAAATATTTTTGAAAATTAACAATCTGTACATTGGTGCAAAAACTGTGAATTTACCCCTTGTGGTTGTTGAGATATGATTTGTTTAATATTAAATTTTGACTTCCGGTTTGGACAGGAAGTAAAGGTCAAATTGGGGTCATGTTTTTATAAATATATTTGACAATTAACAATCTGTACAATGGTGCAAAAACTGTGAATTTACCTCTTGTGGTTGTTGAGATATGATTTTTTTAAATATTAAACTTTGACTTCCGGTTTGGACAGGAAGTAAAGGTCAAATTGGGGTCATGTTTTTGTGACAATTAACAATCTGTACAATGGTGCAAAAACTGAATTTACCTCTTGTGGTTGTTGAGATATGATTTTTTTAAATATTAAACTTTGACTTTCGGTTTGGACAGGAAGTAAAGGTCAGATTGGGGTCACGTCTGTGTACGAAAAATCTCATAATTCAAGATCTATAACATGGTGCAAAGATTGCGAAAATATCTTTTGTGGTTCATGAGATATAATTTTTTTTAAATATTAACTTTGATTGAGTGTAATTCGATATCTGATGATCTCACTATGACGTCACAACTTAAGGTATAACTACATGTTAAGGTCTAACTATGTGTGAAGTTTTAAGGTTCTGTGAACTCTGCAACTATGTTTTTGTCTCTGGATATGTTTCACTGAGAAGAAGAAGAAGAAAAAGTAAAAAAACAAGAGGTATAGAGTTTATAAAAAACAAACTCAAGGTGTTTGGGGGTTCATCATGTTATGGTGTCATCACCTAAAGTTGTTTAAAAATGCAAAATGAATCCAAAATGTTAAGTTATGAACATTGTATAAGTTTGTATTTAATAGTAATTGCAGAAATAAAGAGCCTATTTTAAGTGTACTATGAATTAAAGAGCTTTTGATTATCAGATTATTTGTCTTTCTCCCAGTTATGATAAACAAAACATTTAAGAAATCTAATCCTTAATAGAACGCCCATTATTACAGCTAAAATGGGGAGACATTGCAGGTACGAGCCAAGCCAGGCAGCTATTTTTTCTGCGGTACAATTCCTCATTCACTTACAAATTCCCATAAAAATCTAATGTTACAAAGGTTCTTAAATAGTTAATTCACCAACAACTTCCACAAGCATGTTAGTCTAGTGAGTAGAATGCTCGTTCTCACGGTGTTTGGTTCTTCATGATGTTATGACGTCATCACCTAAAGTTGTTTAAAAATACATTAAGTCTGAACTTGGTAAATATGGTTTTCTCTTCAGAAAAGTTTCATGACAAAACTCGCATCCGTGGTGCCAAGTGCGACTTGACAAGAGACTACGGCTATGGAGTTAAGTTCAGGATGTGACTTTACTTCAGACTACTATAGACCACGGAGCGTGCAATGAAAATGCATTCAAAAATTGAGTTTCGTGACGCATATCAGGCATGAGCGTAGAAACAGTTTAATAGATAATTACATGTAAATTCTAATGCACACTCACAAAACTTGCGTTTGGCAGATATTTGCATTTGAACTATGACATGAAAATAGCGCCCTCTTTCATATTTCTTAGAAAACTGTACATTTCAATGGGGATTTTTGTATAATTGAATAGTTCACATGGGCTGTTTTTTTTTGTTTCCCCTACTCTAATCTGTCAAATCGGTCCAGTGAGGCAGGGAAGAGTTTAGAAAGGGATTCCATATTTGGGAAATATTTGATGTCATTGTAAAGAAATGAACCAGTTTAAAAAAATCTTGCCTTGAATAAAAGGTCTGCCCCCTCCCCCTCCCCCCCCCCCAGTCCTCTACCCCTTACACGCAGGGTAGGATCTATGGTGACGTGGGGTAGTATTCCAATTTAATTGATCATGTGAAAAACTTCTAAATTGTCCTTACATTTCAATATTTTGGGGTTTCGTTTCCATCCCCCATCTCCTTACCTTGAGCTCCACCCACCTTAGGCAACCCTGGAACTAACCCTGCCTACATCAACGACCAATTTGTAGAATCTTTTCTCATCTTTAAAAGTTAATTATTGGATTTATTAATTGTCAACGTTTTGTGTAAATATTTAAATTGATAAAACACATTCTTTCGTTAATACAACAAAATTAATAAGATATTTAAATAAAGGAAATGTGAAACAACATTATCTTTTGAATGACACTTCTGCTTTATTTTGTCATGGTCATGATACTCCTTTTCCATCCATTTTTGCACCTATCAATAATAATCCATTTCATACAGGATAAAGGTTATCCAAACTTCTAGGTCTAATTTGCAATGAAAAGAATTTTTTTTCTGAAGTACAAAATATTCCAATAAGTGAACCTGTAGTCCCTGGCATTATTTGGTTTTGGCTCGTATTGTTAAATCTTTAGCACTTAAAAAAAACTTTTACTGCTGCATGAAAAGAAAGTCAACAGAATTCTTTAATTAAAGATAATGGTTAAAGGGGCAACATTATCTCAATCAGAGTAGACTTTCAACGGGTCATGGAATCAGTGTCCTAGTGTAAGATGAACAAAGTGGGTGATTGAAAATTACTGGCTCATTTGTTAAGCAGTCTGCAAGGATAAGTCATCTGAAGTGATGGCCAGGGCAGCAGTAATGCCATGTGATTTTTTCATTATAAATGTATTATATAGTACAGTTGATGCATTGAAGAGTGTGTGAAGAGTGTGTGAAGATGTGCACTTCCATGTGAAAATCTCTGTGCTACTCCAGCACCTTCACTGCTGTCTATATCAGTATCAGTACATAATGTATCTGAGGCAACTGCAGTCTACAGTTCTTTTTTGGTAAAGAGATTGGCTGTACACCAAGTCAATTGTATTCTTAGTAAATGATCTATGAATTACCAGCGTAGGAAATGTACTTTTCAGACGTGTTTTCAGATTGTGGGACCTGTACTTACTGCAGTCAACTCCCTCCACTTCTTGTACGCACTTAATGAAGTTATGATGCAATGACTTTGTGAAAAGAATTTCATTGTTTTTATTATTCTCTTCTGGATGACTTCTTCACAGAATTTTATTTATGCATCATTGTACCAAATGGATCTGGCCTTGTCAAGAATTGGGTACATACTCATTATAGCAAAGACAATAATAGCAAACTTCTAAACCCACAAGATCTTTATCTTCGATTTGCAAGAGTAACCTCTCATCCTTCCGTTGGGCTGCTTCAAACAGTTGGGATGCAATCAAGGTTTAGCACTGTGAATACTTATCACAGTTTTTTTCTCAATTTTTCTTGGTTTGTCAGGGAGGAACTCTGATGCAGACCATTGTTTCTTCTCTGGGGTTCAGTGCTGCATTCTCACCGCTCAACCTCATCTTGACCTGAATATGTATGAAGAAAGAATAATAAATATTTAATAGAAATAGAGGAATAAGTGATTAAGGGGAATGGGCATTGTAGACAGAAAGAGAGGTAAAATTAACAAAAGTACACACAAGACAAGGTAAACAGATAGAAAGAAACGAAAAAGCAACATATAACTAGAAACAATTTTACTGCATGCTAAGCTTGGGTGATAAACACGATGATATCGAATGTTGCGATACCTTTTTTATTTGATTACAATATCGAGAAGACGAGAACCTTTTTAAGTTATCGGCATATCGGCGAATCGCGAATAAAATACATCACGATATAAAATAAATTGACATTGTGAGTCAAGTCAGAAATTCCATGGAAACAAAATCAGAACAGTCTTTTGAGCTTTTAGAAATGAGAAACAAAAGCAAACTACTTCAGAAGTACATACACGCTCTGCAAATGAATTTGCAATTTATTGTGACACTTGTAGAGGGGTACATACCTGTGATTATCGGTTCTGAAGCAATCATGCATGAATGAAAAAAAGAATTGCGATATTATCGAAGATCGCGATATATGTTTGCTGATAAATCGTGGATGAAAACAAAAATCGATATCGCCCAAGCCTACTGCATACTTGAAACTTTATTGAATTTTTCAATTTGCCTACCTTGATGTTTCTGTTTCTTCTCATTTCTTTCCTCAGCCCTGCAAATGGCATAGAAGCATTTGTACCACTCAGAGTGGTACCCATAAATCTGTAAATCAAATGTTAATTAATTTTTGGAATGTCGGCTTTTCATCCATTCATACATACATGCAAAATAAAAATAAATAGGTCAGCATCCATCTTCATTGTATGAAAATTAACTTAAGTTCCCAAAACTTTAGTTCAGCTGAATAAGCATCATTTCCATGCTTATTCACACCATAAGGTTGAATATTCTTGGCCCATGTACTAAGTTTGTGCAACCACATACAATTACAAGTATTACTTTTAAGTATCTGATAAAACTCCAGTATAAAGATCCCATTTTTCAACAGCGCTGATTTTTTCAAAAAAGGTGCCCCTTTGAGGATTTTTATGGATTTGGGGTGGTTAGGGTGAATTCGAGTCAACTCGTATCCCAACCAACCTGTACCCCAACCAACTCCTGTTTCAACCAACTCATACTCGACGAAAATAATGGAATCTTGGTGCATTGTTTTTACCCGTAACTTTTGAAAACCTTAGAAAATATTATTAGAATAAATTCGGTTAGTTAAGTTTCCCAGGCTTTGAAATTATATGAAAATTTTTAAGAAAACTTTTTTTTTTTAAATTGAATTTTGGTATGTCGTTTTTACCCGTTACTTTTAAAAACCTTGGATGATAATATTTGAATAAATTTAATTAAGGACATGTTATGTAATCTCTCTTTTCCATTTTCTTCTTGGAGTACGAATTTGTCATAAAAAGTATGATAATATGTCAACAATAGACACGATATTGAGGGACAGACGAGAATGAGATATTAAAAGTCTGACGACACATGTTAAATTGTCAAGGATTTTGTTCATATGAGTCAACGAATTTGAGTCAACTTGTACCCCAACCAACTCGTACCCAACCAACTTGTACCTCAACCAACTCATGTTTCAACCAACTCGTACTCGCTGAAGATAATACTAATATAATCTTGGTGTGTCGTTTTTACCCGTAACGTTTGAAAACCTTGGAAAATATTATTACTAATATTAGAATAAATTCGGTAAGTTGAGTTTCCCAGGCTTTGAAATTATATGAAAATTCCCAATTTTTTAGAAAAAAATAATAATTTTGGTGTGTCGATTTTACCCGTTAGGCGTTACTTTTAAAAACCTTGGATGATATTGATAATATTTGAATAAATTTAATTAAGGACATGTTATGTAATCTCTCTTTTCCATTTTCTTCTACGAGTACGAGTTGGTTGGAGTACGAGTTGTTGGAGTACTGAGTTGGTTAAGTACGAGTTGGCACGAGTAGAGGTGACCAAAATGAGCACGAGAGTTGGTTGGAGTACGAGTTGGTTGGAGTACGAGTTGACCTGTTTCAGTCCAACTATTTTACAAAAATATGTAGTCTGATTAGGTCCAGATATTTTTCAAATTCATTTAAAAATAATTCCTACGTTACCTGGTAACAGAGATTCTGAGAGTTGTTCGTTACCGGCGACGTCATGACGTGGCGATTATACATACAAATATGTTTGTACGTTAGCTCCAGCCTAACGTTAGACCATTCCTTGCTCCATGGTTAGACATGGTTTATTGGCAATATCACACTCAATCATACCATCTATTTCTTCCATCCGCACTTGCACATGAAAGAAACTTTGTCCAACTCATTTCCGAAAATGATAACAATTTGGATTCCATGCTGGACAAATGCGTAATACATTTCTGCGACGCATTTTTCTGCACGGACGGGCACGACCGACAGGAAGCCATTGTTGTTTGCTGCATGCGCAATGCGCATGCATGACGAATCGCCTGACCTTACAAGAACGCTTGTACCTGTCGCTGTGCGGTCTTGTAAATGAATTTTTGAAATATTAAACTTGCGGTTTCGACCAGACGGAAGGAGGTCGGATTGGCGTCACGTCTGTGCGAAAAATCATAATTAAAGATCTATAACATGCTGCAAAGATTGTGAAAATATCGTTTGTGGTTCATGAGATATGATTTTTTGAAAATATTACAAGAAGAAGAAGAAGAAGAAGAAGAAGAAGAAGAAGAAGAAGAAGACTTTTGACTTTTCAAGGGAAAACTTTATTTACAAAACCAAACAACAATACAAAATGTACAAATAAAAGAATAATAAACAATGTTTGACCAAAATTGGTGGTTTACAATGTTACTGTGAACTAAAATAGGTTTACATTGTTAACAAAGAAACTACAAAAATACATTAGTAAATGAAAAACAATAATACATTGATAATTCAATCGATAATAAACAAAAGGTTTAGTGGAAGAAAGGAAGAAGGGAAAGGGCTCCTCTAAAAGGGAGACTACAGCAAGCACCATGGTGCAAGCAGACTCCCGAGGGATCCCCAGGGTGAGCCACTGGCATTACTGGTGTGGCCTAAACCCACTCCAGCAGCTCCCAAGAAAGAGAAAGAAAAGAGCAGAGAGGACCCCACTCATGAACAGTGGCGCGCCTTGCCTCCAATCAGAGAGAGATTGGGTAGCTGTTCCTAAGGTGGGTCGAAGGGAAAAGGTGGACCGAGAGGGTCAGGTAGTAGGATTAGATCAACCATGTTAACTCATTCTTAACAAGAGTGAAGATAGTGTCGTTAAACGACCATTTATTAAGGAAACCTGAAAGGTTATTACAAAGATTGTGATATTGGTAATCGGTGATAATCTTTCGTTGTAAGCAGTTGCATAAATAATGGGAGGTTCGGATAAACATGAGGTTCTGTAAAGCCAGTATATAACATGTTTAAAGCTGATGATGAGGTAGTTGGACAGACGGACTGCCCCCCTGGAGCGACCTCTAGCACAAGGAACGAGAGTCCAGTATAGTTCGAAGTCAAGTTGAAGATCTGGAAGGATGCTATGTAGAAGAGTGTAGCAGGTTGAGACCGGGTTGAATGGCAGGGCAGAGAATGAAAGATGAAGAAGTGTTCCCCTCTCCACCATAACCAGCCGCAGGAGGAGCAGATGTCAGGGTTGAGATGGTGAAGAACTGGAAGGAGGGAAGAATATTATGGAGGAGTTTGAATTGCGTATCCTTCCTTCTTTAAGTGGGAAGCTGGTATATTTCTTTCCATTGAAAGCGATTTTTTTAAAAATCAAAAAACCGGTGGTTATGCCAGTAGGTGATTGTGTGAGGAGGATGAGTTAACTTGGTTGTTGAAGATTGCATATATATGTTTTGAATACGCAGAGAGTCCATTTGGACAAGTAAGGGAAGTGTGAACTATAGGAGATCATCTATGCGACGAGCGAAACTTGGAGGATTACCGGACGGATCGCCGGCGGTTACATTGAAGACAAAAGGAAGCAGTATTGAACATACTCCACGATGTAGATGTTGAATATCAAGCATGAAGAAGTCGGGGGGAGAAGGGT
>CM055821.1:48561501-48597111 GCA_029582265.1 Zoroaster sp. YZ-2022
TCTCTTCAAGTTGAAGATAAGCAACCAAAACAAAACTAGAGGTTAAGCTTTTGATGAAAACGCTGACATGGGTTTCGGATGTATTGATAATATTGGGCACTGATGTCCCAAGGTCTTTGTTTAGTGTTAAGAAAGTTATGATATATTGAAATAAGCTGAAAATGCGTATTAATTGTAGTCATTGTATGCAAATTATGCATTGGGTGTTCCTTCGACGTCGAAGTAGTACTAACTCGTCCAAACGTAATTCTAGGCCCGATCGACAGTACGAGTGGGTAGATGAGACTGTGAGTAGGAGTTTTTTGGGATGGTAGGTGGCAGGAGACTGATGAGGTGTTTGTTATTGTTCGAAATGTAATGGGCACTATGCTCAGAAGTAAATATATTAACCCCTCAATAGTAATTGGCTTGACACCCTGTTCAATGCCAACAACATCCATTAGGGGCCAATTTCACAGAGCTGCTAAGTCGTGAAAATTGCTTACCAGTAAAATTTGCTTAGCAAATTTATGTGTTACCAGCCAAACTGTCATATAAAATGTTTTCATTTGCCTGGTGGTCTGTTTTATATTTGCTTATCAAAATTCTCTGCTTATCAGCTTAATGCAATTTGCTCCATATTTCATAATTTCATAATATTTGTCAAATTGGGTCTGAAGGCTTTCCCCTGAAATTGCAAAACTTTGAGAAGTAAAAGTAAAAAAAAAACACCAAAAACAGACACTTGTTGTAGTCCTGTCCAAAAGATAAAACGGAATCTGGGCAAGTTAACAAAACATTGGCAACAAGTTATAACAACAAGATGGAATGCTAAAAAGGGAATTTCTGTAAATAAATACGTACCAAGTGTTCCATGCCATAATCTGCCTGTGCAACTCTCGTACCACTGAATGTGTTCGTTTCAACAAAGTCAGCACCTGCCTCCAAATAATCCTTTGAGTACAAAATGTCAGATGAATAATATGTTTTCATATTAGAACGAGGGCATATAATTATAAAACAACACTTGTTAGATTATTAGTAATTCCATTATATTATATATAAATTATATATTTTAAAATATCTTCTTTTGTCATTTGGAAGGCAATTTTTGTAATTTGTTATTTTCATTTGAACATTTGAAACATTTTTATATGAGCACAATTCTCAAAATGGTTGTCAGAAGCTTGGTTGCACACTATAACAGTGCCAAATAATTTAAGAAGGAACCCAAGATAATCTATTATTTCAGTAAATGATTAATTGTAAAACCATGTTTCCTCGTGACTATTTTCAGAAATATGCATTAGTATAAATATTTGAAATCGTTTTTCCAGATTAAACACAAAATTTCATGCAAACACATGGAATATGCATTTAAAAAAATCCAGATAAACCTCGTATTGTGTAGATAGCCTCCGGCTGTGTGAACACAAGAAGGTCGTTGTTTCCTTGGAGTGGCTTGGGGGTGATCCTTAAACATCTCCCCTCGAAGGCCTCCTTTCATCAAAGTGGAGCGCCTGGACTGCGGTAACGCATCCCTCCATCAGTGATCATAACGCGCCCTTCAATGTCTCCACAATCCAGCTGCTACATACCAGTGTCACCAATAACAACTCACATATCGTATTTCAGTATTCGAGTTCTCAACACACATGCTACAGATGGAAATGCGGCGTGTGTAAACTCGACAGCTGCCTGTATGTGTGCAATGGGACTGATATTGCTGGATTACGTACACCAATTAGCACCTCAAATTTACCAAATAACGGGTAAGATGAAATGACAGATAATGAAAGACCTTTTAAACACAGATTTCCTGGCAGTGGTTGTTGGTCACTAAAATGGACACAAAAAAAAGCGTTTTCTCGTGAAGGCGCAGTTGGCCCCATCTTATCAGTCACTAATTTTGAATCGTCGCAAACCAAATTTTTGACTCATAGAAATAATATGCACAGATAATTCCTAGCCTTGATCAAGGTTGCCGTCCCAGCTCGTGACTTAGAATCCACGGTACTCCCACCCTATACCGATTTCTGGCCCGAGAAATTCAGCATTAATACAGTTGGTGCACCACCCCGCCCCGTACACACATACACTGTACAATCAGATCAATAAATTATTTTTGTCAGGGCATTACTGGCGGCTAGGGGCATAAGTGCTTATGGGGGTATGGAAAGAATGTCTGAGAATATCCGCCCACTTTTCTCATTAAATATAAATCATTAATCTAATTGATAAGCAATGCAACAAGATGCAAGGTTGTAAAAATTCTGACGGATGTTGTTGTATTCATCTTGTTGCATTCAGTAATTGGACTGCGTTTGCATAATTGATGCAAATAGTCTGTCCAGGGTCTTGGTTGCATTTAGCATTGTTGAATATGTGAACAAATAAGGGGCCAGTGTTTCTTTTGATGTAAACAGTAGAA
This sequence comes from Zoroaster sp. YZ-2022, assembly GCA_029582265.1. Lineage (NCBI taxonomy): Eukaryota > Metazoa > Echinodermata > Asteroidea > Forcipulatida > Zoroasteridae > Zoroaster > Zoroaster sp. YZ-2022. The sequence continues at coordinate 48,563,912 of CM055821.1, forward strand.
AAGAGAAAACATGTAAATAAAGAATGAAACATTGTACATGTGCAGTGGAAGTCTCTGATACGTACCCCAACAATAGCGCAAAGTACACTTCCGATAGGGTCCCTGACCTGAGTTTTCGCGCGCCGCTCATGCTGAATAATGTACATGAGTGATGACCTTTGGGGTGTCACCACTGACATCGATTAGCAGCAGAACACGTCTCTTTAAAGCAGATCCTTCTATTGTTGGTGAAGGGGAGGACTTTTTTAGAAGGGAAATAAAGTCCGAAAACCCTTAAAAAGTGGTGGTTGGGGGCATTATGGGGTTGGGGGCATTATGGCGATGGGGGCATTATGGCGATGGGGCATTATGGGCTATGGGGCATTATGTATATAGCATTATGGGCGAAGGGGGGCATTAATATGGCTGATGGGGGGCATTTGTTATGGCGCTTGGGTAGGGCATTATGGAGATGGGGGCATTATGGAGATGGGGGCATTATAGCGATGGGGCATTATGGCAATGGAGGCATGGCGATGGAGGCATTATGGCGATGGGGGCATTATGGTGATGGGGGCATTATGGTAGGCAGTTTCACGCAAACCGCCGATGGTGGCGCTATTTTTGATGCCCTTTTTTCTGTTGAAGTTGTGACCTCCGCCGAATTTCATATGACGCCGCCTGATAGTAGGCGACGGAAAACAGCATCTAGGCGCAATCATCATGCAGCTGCCAGACACCCGATGAGGCTTCATTGTTTTCCTGGACGCCATTTTTATGAGCACCCAATTATGCAGTCGATAAAAAAAAATCAACGACGGAAACCTTTTAGTTATGAAATACAGTCCAACTGAATTTCGTAAATTCTTACATATTTTCTTTGTCTCAACTTTCATGGTAAAATACTATAAAGGGTAGTCTACATGTTCTAGTGTCGATAAATGGATACTACACATCGTGGTTATCTTAATTGGTCAGTCGATGCCAACTGTAACGTTGTAAGCACCGTCGATATATTGTTAGTAAAACACCTTATCAAACCACAATATTAATTTTTCTATACTTGTTTTCTACCTCTTGGCCAATTTTGACGGCGATTGGACGATTAGCAGTTACATTTTTTTGATTCACAGAAATCGATGTCAACCAAAGATTGTATTGCGCCGCTGCTCAGCGCATCGCTAGACCTACCAATTTTCAGTCCATAAATCGTCCGCTTAAACCTAATATACATCGGCGTAACACAATAAATATTAGTTCTCATGAACTTATTTCATTTTTTTCTTCATATTTCCAGTCCAATATCATTTATTATTTTTATAATGTTTAATTACATCAAGGGATAAAGAATTTCATCATGGATTTCAGTATAATTTATACTATAAGGTTATTAAGTTAAAAAATTCTCAGATTTGAGTAATTTTATTTCAATTTTTTAAATTTATTTTTCATTATTTTGTTTTTTATCTTTCCAGTCCAATATAATTTATAAACTGTTCTAATATTTAATTAAAATCAGTGGATGAGAATCTTTCAAGATTCTCAGTGTAAAATAGGAAAAATAATCCTCAGATTTTGAGTATTTTTTTTTTTCATTATTTTTTAAATTAATTTTTTTTTTTTTTAACATTTTTTTGTATTTATTTGTAAATCAGCACCACAAAACAAACTAATCATTGAATTAGCCTGGAAATAGGGTTATTATTCTCTCTTTCTCCCAAGCATTCCAGTGATACCAACCGTTTGAAAATCGGACAAGAATTAAGAAAGTTATGATATGAATCCGAGAAAATCTTGGAAACGGGTCACAAGTCAAATTTACATTTCTTTGTTTTTCCTAACATAATTGCTATTTACGGGCCTAAAATTGCCGGATTCAACATGTCATAACTTCCTTTATTTTTGGTCACAGGAAGATGATCTCTTTATATCAATTGTAACTTCGTCTATTCAAGACCTTGACAATGATACTTCCAGCTGTATTGGAATCTGATTTTGAAAATTTTTGTCATATAGCTACATTATGGGCGATGGGGGGGCATATATGATGATGGGGACATTATTGCTAGCGTCATGGTGATGTGGGTTGGGCCATGCAATAAGGACCTCATCGTATAGCAACTTGAAGTAGGCAGATTCCACGCAAACCGCCGATGGTGGCGCTATTTTTCTCTATATCCTTCTTTTTCTGTTGGAAGCAGTGACCCACCGAACTTTCATATGGTAAAATTCCAATATAAAGCGATAAAATGGATACTAAGCATCGAATGTGTTATCTTAATTCCACCATCAGTCCATGCCAACTGTAACGCTAAGTACAAAAACAGTAACCTATGCAAAAATAGACTTTTGTTAGTACTACAAGGATACATTGCAGGCAAATTCGGGCTGCCACAACTTTTCAAAATGAAATCTGGATCTTAAAATTACCACAATATTTAAATCAAATAAAAATTCAGTGAGATTTTGGCATAGGGTTAACCTATCATGACCATTGACCCCTCATTTTCTTTCTATGATATTTAAAAGCATTGAAGCAACTTCAAATTTTCATGAAACTGCCTAACTGAAGCAACTGCCGCAAAAGCAAAGCATACAGGGATACAATTTGGGGCATCTGTTTGGCGCAGCTTTTGTGACGTCAATAATATTTTGTTTGTCCACAAGGCACGCAGAATGAAAGCGCCTGTTGCGCTCCACATACATCCCACAATTCCTTGCAGGTATTAGCGATAAGGCATTCATGACTAGAAACCACATTAGGCCTAGGGCTAGGCTAGCCCAGGGCTAGGCCAGGTTTAGGGCCAGGAAGGCTAGGCCCAGGCCCAAGGCCCCAAATGTTAGTCCGCCGAAAACCCAACACGGCAACGCGTTATAGCGCCACGGCAAACCTTGAGTTGCTGAATACGGCAAACGCTTTCATTATATCGGTATCGCGTAAGGTTGCCGATACGGCAACTCTTCTCATTCAAACGCAAAGTGAAATGAAATATGCAAAAAATTGGATTTAGTGAAAACCATAAAATGTGTGTTCTTTGGTTCCTTACCCAATTCCTATTCATGCACATCAAAAAGTTATCTGTGCATTTTCTTGCAAATGACCGCTTAAAACCAAACACTCTGTGCCCATCCGACGATTAACGTAAGACTTCCATTTTTGACGCAAGAATACATCCTCAATCAAGATTATTATTTTAATGCGCATGGTTCATGAAACAAAACTTTAAACATGGTTGTTGTTCTCAAAAATATAATAATTAAAATTAAACAAATAACATTATTTATGTTAATATGAGTAAACACCTTTTTAATTGTATTTTAAATATAGCCTACACTAATCACATCATGGAAATTATGCAACGCCTCTTCGTCAAGGAAAAGCTCTCAGAAGCGCTGGAAACTAAAATCGACCTAACAACATTTATACAAACAAAATTCTCAATTATTGGATAAAAATAGAAGTAAAGAAGACATATTTTTGTATTTATACATTGTGATTAAAGCCAGCAACCTTTGACAATGATAAATAGCCTTGAAGCTGGGACGTTGAAAAGTGGAGAAAGGACTCATGCATAAAAACACGCGTTGAAGTACATGTACCAAGAAATTATTGGAGAAACTCCAACCATCGCCAGTTTTCGCTTCCGCGAAACGAAGCCGCAGCATTGCTTCTAGCCGCTTAAAAACTTGTAAATTCCTTAGGGACTAATGAAACCGATAATGTAATTTCATGTGCCTTTGGGCTTTTTTAACGCTTTTATGTGATGGGGAGGGGCTGTCGGGTATAGCCAATTAAAAAGGTATATACTGTATATATAGTGATAATTAAAGTTTTAAACCTTTGAAATACGAAAGCAAAGGAGCTTTGAAATTCAGATTTAGATGTAAAGTGACATTAAGCTATTGAACCTACTTTGGGAGGTGGTGTAGAAAGGCTTTGGTCAAGACCTGCAGTGAATCACATCACTCCTCACTTGGCCCCGGCCCTAGTGACCCGATCATTATAGTTAGGCTGGAAGAAGTTGTGGCAGCACCACTTTCAAAATTAAATAATAGGGAAGGTACAAAAACACCAGTAACTTTAACAAAGAATCTAATTGAACATTACGAAAGTCATCCACCAAAATATTACTCCGAGTTGAATTCTGCAAATTCCATTGTCAGTTCACTTCACAGACAAGTACAATAGTACTTCTCCATTCTATCCATATCAGCCGACAAATGATGTGCAAGCGCAAATTTAAAAAACAATATTTCATTTTTATCAAAGTTGTACCTTTATCAAAGCATTGTAACTGTTCCAGCCCTGTATACATTTTAAAGTTGGTTTCAGTTTTAAACAGTTATAAGTTATAACTTTCATGAACAAAATACACAGTACCAGTTAAAACATTAACAAAATGATATTTTTCTTAATTTGATTTATTTAAATCTTTCTTTTGTAATAACAAATTTATAATTTACTAAATATTTATTTGGTAAGTTACATTGATTGCAATCACAGCTTGGTAAATAATGAGTCAAATTAAAAGCAAATATTTATTTTGATAAGATATTAATATTTATTTAAATTTCTAATTTACTAAAATATTGAGATTTATTACTACAGTACGTGATTGCAATCGCAATTTCAGTAAATGAATCAAATTCAAAAGCAATATTTATTAAAATGGAGAAATTATTTCAATTTTTACAGCAGATCTTTGTGATTATATTAAAAATTACTAGTCCTTGTTTTACAATGCGCCACTCTAAATAAAACCTACAATTACAAAACATTCGCCTGTCAATAACCTTTTACTTATAAAAAATTAGCTTTTGTATAATTAGCAGTGTGAACAAAATTCACTGGAATAATTTTAAAAAATTTGAAATTCAATATTTGACACAATCTTGCCTACAGAGTGCTGGGTATGTGTTGATTTTTATTCTAACTTGATTTTGGAACCAATGCAGTCAAAACAAATTATGTTAAAATAAATGGTCCTCGTATTTTTTTATTATAAGAGGTCCATATTTTCATTAACAGTTGTTCAATTTATAAGACCATGCTCTTCTGCCAAGTAGATTAAGCTTACACCGCACTGCTGGTAACCAAGCTAATCAAGACACTCAGCCCCTCTCCCCAATCCACCACCACACATATTTCTACTGTCGTCACGCACTGGTCACACCTCTCCCCATCCCCCAACTCCAGCATCCCCAATCCCCACCCATCTACCACAACACATTCCAAATGAACCCTATCCACATTGATTTGAAACAATGATTAAGATAGTTTAATTAAAGACACAAACAATAAAAACATTTCGGTTATTCAGTAGTTTTCTATAAATTTAAAACCCCTGGCTGTGTGGCTTATTGTTTCAGCGTTTACACACCGAAGTTGCATTATTCGGCAGCAACTGGTTGCTGTATACAGCAACGTTGCCAGTATTTGGAGTTTTCCCCGGACTGATGTACATCCATCGGCCAACGTTAACGTTAATTCGTCAAAAACTCAAATAGGCTAACATCAAATTAGTAGGCCTAGGCTAGGCCTATAAATTATACAGAATAAAACTGACATTACCACATTACATTGGCAGCATGGCAGTCCTCTTTCTGACACAGTGTAGGGGCCATTCTTTTCGATGAAATCCACAAACACACAGGATAATACAAAACCTGACACGACGGAGATGTCACCGCAAAGAGAATTGTAAATTTTAGCTAACCACTGGCACCCAACAACATAGCTGCTATAGCATATGCATGCAGTCTCTAGCTAGCTCATGCGCAGTTGGGAAAGTACAGTCCGACCAGAGTGCCTTTTATCTAATATATATACAGGTATGTAGTCCGGATCCCAGACGTCAATTATCGCCATCACGCATTGCAGATCACTGGATGACTGGTTAATTTATTAGATTGAGGGCGCGCTTCAATCTCTTGGCAGTATAAAGGTAAAACTCCAGGCATTATTAAATCAATCCACAAGGATTGAAATCAAATTGAACCCCAGGTCCAAGTCTCTGCATTTCAATAAATTTTGATTAAAAATGGTAAAGTAACTTCAAATGACTAAATCATCCAGGAAACTAAATTACAAAAATATCCAGCACGGGGGAAGTCTTTGAAACTTCATAAAAATAAGAATTTGTTTTGAAAGTCTTGGATTTGTATAAGCTTGTGGGTGGGGGTAGAGTGGAAACTATCTAACAGGCGGATCTCCCCTTTGGACAATCATGAATGTTGGCAGGTTAATTTTGTATTTATTTGGTTAAGGTCTTTTCTAATTATTATTATTAATCATCATTATTATTATTTTTTTAATTATTAATTAAACAAATAAGAATTCTTATTCAGCTAATGTGCCTTGAGCACCACTCAGTTGGTGGATACGTGCGCTATATAAGTCCACACATTATTATTATTATTAATGCCTGACTTAAGAATTTTCTGTGATGTATTTTGTAACATTCCATTTTCTAAAACCATAAATTCCGTTTTTTCTGTGTTGTTTTGGTTAATTTCCATGTTAAAAAATTAAACTCAAACTTAAAAAACAACCACTACCCAATGAAAAAAAAATCATTTCATGGTACAAACACATTAGTTTATGAATACAACATCATCATGAGGATTAAGAAAATAATGATTGACTGATCATCAATGACTTTCAACTTGTGAGAACTGTTGAGTCTGTAGACCTTGTCTTTTTTGGAGGGTACAAGCAACTGGAACAGACAGGGAGGAATGACTGATCCTGAAGTATATCAGTAAAAACAAGGACACATGATTTCCAGATGATACAGCATTTATTTAGTTTAATTTTTTTCAATTCAAAACAGCATTAGGAACATTTACTTGTTGATACTTTGACATTTGGTATGGTAAGGTTAACATAAATAGATACATGATCTGCAATTTCAATTATTGGTTCTCTCCATCACTTTGTAAATTTCACAAACTGTTTTTTTTTTTTTTCTCTTTTGCTTTTTCCATGCGTTTTATTGTTTATCCATCAATACAATTACATGTCAAAAGTACACAATTGTACAAAACAAATGAAAAAAACGGAAGCATTACAAATTAATTAACAGACAAATGTTTTGAATTTTGGTATAATTCAGTTCGTGAATTCAATTTCATTTTTGAACATTTTCCAAAGAATTTGTTTTGAAAGTCTTGGATTTGTATAAGCTTGTGGGTGGGGGTAGAGTGGAAACTATCTAACAGGCGGATCTCCCCTTTGGACAATCATGAATGTTGGCAGGTTAATTTTGTATTTATTTGGTTAAGGTCTTTTCTAATTATTATTATTAATCATCATTATTATTATTATTTTTATTATTAATTAAACAAATAAGAATTCTTATTCAGCTAATGTGCCTTGAGCACCACTCAGTTGGTGGATACGTGCGCTATATAAGTCCACACATTATTATTATTATTAATGCCTGACTTAAGAATTTTCTGTGATGTATTTTGTAACATTCCATTTTCTAAAACCATAAATTCCGTTTTTTCTGTGTTGTTTTGGTTAATTTCCATGTTAAAAAATTTAACTCAAACTTAAAAAACAACCACTACCCAATGAAAAAAAATCATTTCATGGTACAAACACATTAGTTTATGAATACAACATCATCATGAGGATTAAGAAAATAATGATTGACTGATCATCAATGACTTTCAACTTGTGAGAACTGTTGAGTCTGTAGACCTTGTCTTTTTTGGAGGGTACAAGCAATTGGAACAGACAGGGAGGAATGACTGATCCTGAAGTATATCAGTAAAAACAAGGACACATGATTTCCAGATGATACAGCATTTATTTAGTTTAATTTTTTTCAATTCAAAACAGCATTAGGAACATTTACTTGTTGATACTTTGACATTTGGTATGGTAAGGTTAACATAAATAGATACATGATCTGCAATTTCAATTATTGGTTCTCTCCATCACTTTGTAAATTTCACAAACTGTTTTTTTTTTCTCTTTGCTTTTTCCATGCGTTTTATTGTTTATCCATCAATACAATTACATGTCAAAAGTACACAATTGTACAAAACAAATGAAAAAAACGGAAGCATTACAAATTAATTAACAGACAAATGTTTTGAATTTTGGTATAATTCAGTTCGTGAATTCAATTTCATTTTGAACATTTTCCAAAAGTTTTATAATTAAAAGCAGTGTTTGGATTGAATGCGTTAATTACTCTGCATTTGTACACAGTCAAACTGTGATAGTACTCGTACTCAAGACACATCCCCCCAAAAATAAAAATTAACAAATAATAATAAAATGACTCTCCTCTGCCCACCCCAGTTCAGTTTACAGTGTATGTTGATTTGCACACCCCACAATGTAATGGAAAATGTTGCAACACCTGTATAAGCCTTAACCATAACCACCCCAAATCCTCCAAGGGGCACTTTTTTTAAAATTCAGCACTGTTGGAAACGGGTACTTTCACCTTTTCAAATGGGGCAAAATTACTACCTGGCAAGAAATACAGGCCATAAGTGCTGAATATGAAAGATCAATGAAAATGCATGGTGCATTTTGAAGATAAGGGCATGTTTCCAAAAGTGCACCGATGTATTTTGGAGGATTCAGGGTTTCCACATACGGTAAAAATTTATGTGTATTTATATTTAAGACACTTTTTATGAACAGTAAAATGAATATATCACAATTACTTGAACATTTTGTTATACTGAACGTGACCCTTGACACACATTTATATAATGATTATTGTACTTAATTAACTATTTCACACAGCCCAGGTACTTTTTATAAACCTTATTTACATATTGATCACATGGCCAACTTCTGAAAAGATTGTCAGTGTGGTAGTCACAACATTTAAATGGCAGTATGATGTTTGTTCTTTCATCATTGTTTTTCAGCATGGTTATTCAAGCTAATTTGATCAAATCCAACCTGTGGCGTTTTTTTGCGAACACAAACAGAAACTTGTTTCTGACGTCAAATTCTTGAACAGGTGAACATACATTATCGTCATTGACTTGAATTGTCTATTACAAATTGCACTGTGACTACCAACAAGTTGGATGTATCCGTGGGATCTCCTAACATTTAGAACAAAAGTCATGTATGAAATGGAATGGCATTGCAGAAATACTAAACAAATGACTTGTATTTACTGTGATATTGTAAGGTGGACCTAGTGATGATCATTATAACTGTGTTGCATACTGTATTTAATATTTAAATAGTTACTTTAAATATGAGTGCTGCTTTAAGATGCTTTTTAATCATTGTTTCCAATTAGACCTACATGAAAGTGCCAATGTCTTTATAATATGCTTTGATTAATATCTGCTGATGCAAGATGATTCAAGTATATGATTTATTTGAAAATTGTCATATATTTAAGGGAAGGAAAGTTTGTTTATGCTCCGACAAACTGAACCAGATTTAGGAGACCATGCAGTTTACTAGTATGAAAAAAGATGAAAATAAATAAGACAATTACCCCACGAAATTCTGTCACTGCTCTGTAATGATTGAACGAACACTGTGATTGCTGGATTGCCCACATCACAAGGCAGAAAGACGTCAGAATGACTAAGCAATTAACATTTGATTATGAAAAATATGCCAAGAAATCTGGAATAACAGAAAATACACGTCGGCAAGTGCTCCTCCACCAAGAAAAAAATTTAAATTTAAATGAAAAACTGGTAGATACTCAAATGGTAAAAAGAGAAAACTTTAAGATCTAAGGATCTTAACCACAAAATTCGGTGAATATACGAATGTGGAATCAATCTATCTATCTATCTAAAGTAATGTCAATTGGTTCTCTTTTAAAAATGAATTTTTTTCTGATGTGTTTTTACAAATTTAAGAGAACAGATCTCGTCCAGTGAAGAAACAAGTATCCAAATGTGCATCTTTACAAACCTTTAAGTGCTCACTATGCTGCAATGACAAACAAATGAATACTTTCAACAAACAATATTAGGCTCAAACAATCTTGTTTGTAAAACAATTATAAATAATTACTTAATTTTAGAAATCAGGGCAGAATGATATACATAAGATGACTTTCGTTTACAAAATTGTTGCACAGTCACGTTTTCTACCTGGCGATATGCAGGCTCATTCTGTTTTGGTTTAGATGTGATGACAACATCATAGGTCACAATGTCTCATTGATCTCCATCATCACTACAATAGAGATCAATGTATCGCACATGTGACATAATGCCTGCTATAAAACAAAAACAGGATGTGCGTGCATACCACCGGGCAGCTCAGAAACATGCTGTTCTGGTTAAGGCGTGACATCACAGGTCACATCGTCTATAAATCTGATGGATATTTCTGTATAATCTTATCTCAATGAGAAATACAACAATTTTAAACCCTTCTACACATGGAGGCCACTCCGATCCACTAAATTCTGTTCTTCAGCAACCTTCAGTACATACATGTACAAGCCTGCTGTCCTTTCCAAGTAATCTTGCAAAATCAACTGTGTGTCACCCAAGGCAACTGTAAATGTTTGAACATATTAGTATGGCCTGCAATGTATCGATGGGAGACCACCTTACCCTGCAACCTCAGTGGTGTGACAGTGCACAGAAGGGTAACCATAGGAGGCCACTGGCAACAGCTAATGGCTTGGAGTGGCCTGAATGGGTTGTTTCAAAAATTGCACCGATTGTAGGAGGGTTAATATAACACTTGCTTTTGTCATGGTGCTCCAATGACATCACAGTCACTACTTGTACACAAAATGTCTCCGAGTTCAAACTTTTTTTTCTTTCTTTTAATTGCATGTGTTGGTAACCAACTCAATGGAGAGATGAAGTTGACCCAACCCTGAATTACATCCATCAATTCTGCCAAGATTCGACTCGTTTCTCTACAGGTATAGCACTCCAATTGGGGGATGCTTTGTCACTCGCTAGCCAGTTAAAATCATCGACATCGTCCCAGCTGTTGCGATTTCGGTCAAGCTCGCTCATCTTGAAGTCTGACTCTTGTCCCGGGTAGACCCAGTTGTAGGGTGCGAATCCCACATCGGTTGTGTCTTCGATGATGGCTCGGCTTGTAACGTGGAGGTAGAACCTCGTGGCTGTTGTATGGTGAACTCTCAGCTGCTGGCAGGACACGACTAGGGTGCAGTCTTGGCAATTATCAACAAAGATAGAGCCAGGCACGGGGCCGGAAAACACTGTACAATTGATCAGATTATTCATGTGAATGGCATTTGGTGATCCATACAGTTTCACTGTACATGATTTTAAGTTAGTCAGTCCAACATCTTTAGCATGAATGTCCAGTGATTTTAGCTCAAGGTTTGCGTTGGCTTCATTGAAAAAGCCACACTGAAAGTCGTCAGAGACAGTGATGGGTCCATCCACCTCTACAATGGCTGGCTTTGGCTTAACATCTTTTGGTTTGTTGGTCGTCTTCTGTCGTCCTTTGAAGGCAAATTTCTTTTTTGGGATGAGATTGTTGCGGCTCTCTTCGATGGCAGCAAATAACCTTTCGACATCATCTTGGGATTTTCTGATTTCATATGAAGTCAGGAAAAGGGTTGATTCGGTGATGAACTTCTGTAATTTATGCACTGAGACTGTCAGCTCATCAAACAAATCGGCCAGGGCTGATTTTTCCACGGACCCCGCAGTGGACAACAGGTTTTCCACTGCGTTCTTTTCCTTGGTGAAGTTACTGTTAAAATAATTCGCACTCTCCTGCTTCCCCGTAGCTGATTCTCGCTGGTTTTTCAGATCCTCGAACTTAGCTACCCTCTCATCTTGCCTGCGCTGTAATTTATCACCAATTGTCTCCTTCATATCCACAGAAGGGGCTTCATTTACAGTTGTTTCAAAGACCAACCCACTTGTACTGTCAGTCGCCATCTTGTACATGTACAGTGCTGTATCATGCATGCATGATGTAATGCGTCGTATGATCACAACCTTGTCCCCATGCTAGAGTCAACCTCGTTTTCACTACCTTGGTGCTTTTGAGGAACACGCGACGACACGACACTGATTGATTATTGCTACAAAATATCAAAATAAATAGTCATTAACAGAATAGTCATCAACATAAACAGAAATTAACAGAATAAACAGAATTAACAAAATATTATTTCTTTATACATCATGCCTATATGTCTCCCGCGTCTAACGTTCGGATAATTGATTTGACCGAAAACGAACGCCTAGCCGAACTGATTTCAATGCAGGGAGCAGCGGCGTAGCCAGGACTTTTTCAATGGGGGGGGGGGGGGGGTGGGGGGGAGGGCACAGGGGGCATTGGGGGGACCAGGGGTATGGGTTTTTTCCCTTTTCTTTTTCTTTTCTTTTTTCGTGGCACTGCTGGCAGGGAGGGCAGGGCAGATCAAGAGTTTGGGAGAGAATACGACAAGAAGGAGGGGCACTCTATTTCTATTTTTCTATTTCTATTTTATTTCTCGGTATACATCAACAAATACATAGATGACCAAAATTACAAGGAATACATAAAACGAATGCTTTACGTACAAAAACATAACACAATACTATTCAACTCCCGAAGGATAACCCAAAAGAAACATTGTTTCTGTCTTGGGGTTCTCCAAGTTGAATGGATACACAGAATACAAGAAGCAATAAATATAAAATAAAGTTTTAATTATAATTATAACAAAATTAAATAAAGTGAAATAAATAGTTAAATAAAGCTTTAAAGTAAAGTATGTAAATAATAAAATCATAGATTGTACTAATTAAATAAGAATACTATAAGCAAAAACCAAAACCAAGCTTAAACATGAACAAGCATTAAAAGCAACATATCCTCCAAACTAAACAAACATAATCAATCAATTAATCAAAATAATAAATAAATAAATAAATACAGATTAAAATAAAAACAAAAACAAAAATAAAATAATTATAGATAATTGATAATTATAAATAAATAATAAATAAAAATAAATAAATAAATAAATAAATAAATAAATAAATAAATACATAAATAAATAAAGAAAGGCAGACACACAAAACAGTCAGTCACAATGTGGTCAAAATTCACTCATTGTAGATATAATATTTCCATATTATTGTATTTATGCAAATGACTGCTGGATTTAGGCCCCGACCTATGCAAATGAGGGAGCTTTCAATTCGCATCTTTGGACATGCAAGGGGTCTCATAGTGACTGAAACCTGTCCAAACCAAATAGGCCGAACTGAAACATTATACAAATATAACATGGTTTGAGGGTGGACAGTCGCGGGAACTAGTTTCTCAACTTCCAATACCGAGGGGAGCTAATGTCGACTGTCCACCCGAAATAAACCATATTTGTTTTACTATATCTCATACATATTCAGTTGTATTACAATAATAAGGAGCATCATTGTCATTGAGCTCGGGACCGGGAAAACGCGAATTGACATTTATGCCGCCATCTTTTCATGTGTTTGTAGCTAGCTAGCTCGGGGGATGTTCGCGCGTGCGTACTACACCCGTGCGACTGTTCCCCGATATTGCTTCGTAAAGCGCATGCGTAGTAGTTTAACGCATATGCGTTAAACTACTACGCATGCGTATTTACCCTGTGCGTGAATACTCGCGAGCGCTTGGTAAACAGCCAAAATAGCATCTGGCACGTGACGGTGAATGGACCAGTGAGAATTCGGATCTCGATCATGAATATGTATGAGTATAGTAATTTATGATATCTCATGACAAGGGGCGAAATATCCTGCAAACTAGAGTATCATCAATTACATAATAGCAGACTTGTATGACTCTTGACTCGGACTTGAACTTTAGTCCGACTTGAGTCACTTTTTGGGTGACTTGGACTTGAGTCCCCATGTACAATGATTCGGACTCAACTCGGACTCGCACTTGACCCTTCAACTCGGACTCGTGACTGGGACTCGACGTATGTAACTCGGACTCAACGGCACAAAATGCATAATATTAACTATGTTAAAAACATTAACAAAATAAAGAATTTTCTGGCAACATAGTTTTTAAGTTGTGTTGAATGAAGGATGTACACTAGCCTTGACCAGGTGCGCACTTGCCACGGTACCCCCATCCCGTACCCCATCCCGTACCCCATCCCGGCCCGAAAAAATCAGCACACACCGTGCGCTGTCCCCGGATCGCATAGAGTCCACGTACATGTACATGTACATTACACCGTATACAGTGAGATCATATCAACATTTCGCTCGTCCCCACCGCCTTTATCCAAAGGCGCTGGTTCACTCCAGTATCTTTGAGCTCTCATTGGTTAATTTCTGTGACCCCCAACCTGCGGTCGCTACTCCTGTTGACGTCAGTGGTTGACGTTCGTATGAAACTGACGTTTCATATTCGTGTTTTTAGAAACGTATTGATGCCTTGGAAGCGTTTTTTGGGGGTTTAACTTGGAGGAAGGGAATAAACGTGCCGTTTTAGCTTGTGCGCTCAAGTACAAGTGTTGATAAATAGCTTATCTTCAATCTGTGTCGTACGGGGTGCCAACTCGGCGGTCGGGAGTGGGAATAAAAACTCAATACTGATGTGTACTCGACTTACACTGGCATGGTATCTAAATTTTCATGGCGTTTGCTCGTCCATTCTAGAGAAATGGAATGAACATACCTTTGGTCAGTATTCTGGCTTCCCTTTTATTTACCAGTGTTGTAACCAAGTCATTTTTTCTCAAGTCAAGTCAAGTCACAAGTCAAATGTTCTCAAGTCAAGTCAAGTCTCAAGTCAAATTTTCTCAAGTCAAGTCAAGTCACAAGTCAAATTTTCTCAAGTCAAGTCAAGTCACAAGTCATTTATCGTCCCGAATAAGGCTAAAAAAGTCTCCAGTTTCAAAATTGGTGCGGTGACGCGATTTTGTTTTTTGTTTGTTTTGTTTTGTTTAAAAATTGTTTACATGTGTAGGCGGGGACCATTATACAAAGTATGGTGGCTAAGAGAGGACTCACAAATCAGCCAAACGTTTATACCCCTATGTGAAAAAGTGTGGCTGCGATTGGACATCGTTTCATAGCAAAAAATAATAAAATAAAATGCCGACGTGCAGGTCTAGCTGAGGCCACGCGCACGGAGATCACCAGAAACCGGAGCCTTTTTTTCTTTTCTTTTGCCTATAATAATGTTCTGTTTGTCATGTTCCCTGTCTTGGCAGTGAGAATAAATCCAGTGTTTGTCATTTGTTGTTTATATACATAATTGACACATTTATCTCGAATTAGCCGCGAAACCTCGCTGTAATCATCGGGCAATATTTTCTAGAAAACTATACAAACGCACACACGTGTACCGTGTATCGTGCAGTACATGTGAAGGGAAATGTATGGTGAAACGTATAGGCTCAAATGTACACTGTAGGCCTAAAGATTGACACTTTATTGAAGATGTTTAGACGTATTTTACTTCATTAATATAAGTTGCTGATTGAATAAAATAAATGAAAAACAAGTGATAACATGATGGGAGGTAAATAAATGACTAATGAAGACCAGAAACTCACAAACAAATCCAAGTATGACGTTAACGCTTCACAAATTGTGTAGTGCGTCATTGTTTTTGTTGGTGTCCGCATCTGAATTCAATGTTATTTACAAAACAGGGAACCAGGTAGTTTTTCATCAATTCGGTCCAGAAATTATGGGGTTGTGTGGAAAGTATAGAAAGAAGCAATTGAGGTTTTAATTTTTTTTTAATCTGAAAATTATCAATCTAGCGTAGGTAACATGTATTTAGAGTGGTTCATTTCAATATTTGTACGAAAATTTGCAGACGGTTGAAGCTGTTACACGCGGGACAATTCATTTTTCTCCCAGGACGGAAACCGACGGATGGTAATTTACACTCTTATATGGGCCTCGGAATTTGGTAATTGGAAGAAGATAAATTTTGTATACGCCCCAAAAACTAGTAATTGCTGCTTCTTAGTTATTCCATGGAGGAAGGAAAATATCGGTCGCTGTTAATTGTCACAAACAATACATTTGTTAAAATCACGGACTCCGGATCCAGTGTATTACAACGTTGTGCATGAAATCCTTACTGATTCTGTGTTGACAACTCTGACAACGCTTGCATAGGTGATGTAAGGAGAATTTAAAAATTACGTTCGTAAAATATTTTAAAATTCCCTTTTTACGGAGTAAAACATTTAAAAAAAAACATGTACCCTTTAATGATTACACACATAATAAACATAATTTGAGTCAAAATAGCTATTTGGTGTTGTTTTGCGAAAAATTTGCGATAATTTGTTCAACACTTTACAAATTCTTAATACAATTAACAATGTCGCTATAACCTCGTTCCAGCCGTTTGTATAAATTATTTTGAATATTAATGCAATGCCTTTACCAGTAATAGCCCACTTCTTCCACTACGACGGATTGTATTGAAGACTAGACATGTAGCGTACACTTTACAGTACAAGGCACATACGTGTACAGTATACACTATTATTATGTATTACGTATAGATATAAAATTCGCGACGGCATTTTTTTCCCGTCACAAAAGTATTCGGCTGCCGTGGCCGGATTGACCAGAAAAATACATGCAATAAAACAACCTAAAATACATGATGACTTGCAATGTCGTCAAGTCAAATTTACTCAAGTCAAGTCAAGTCACAAGTCATTTTTGTCCAAGTCAAGTCAAGTCCCAAGTCATTTTTGTCCAAGTCAAGTCAAGTCGCAAGTCACAAAAATTGGCGGCTCGAGTCGGACTCGAGTCCGAGTCACCGACTCGAGTCAACAACTCTGTTATTTACTAATGACATTTTATGTGGAAAATTTGTACATTCAAAATTTATTGTTTTTCCAAGTTTGAGAACTGAAAAATATTACTCCATAAGTCTTTTCAATTTCATAACTCAAATTAAATATTTGGTATTTGATTTACTTTTATTATTTTATTTTGGAAATAAATCATTTGTTTAGTAAAATTGATGAGATAATAGTACACTTGTCGAGTATTTTTCACTTAACTTTGTATACCTTGACATATTTTTATGTTAAAAGGTTTTCTTTTTTCGTTTGATTTTTAAGTGACTCGTGACTCGGACTTCATGACTCGGGACTCGGACTCAACACTGGGGACTCGGACTCAGACTCGGTTTGAGGACTCGAATAGAATCTGCATAATACAGGGATGAAATGAACACGCTGTCGAATAATGATGTTTCCTAGGGCCGTAGCGAAGGTATGGGCGTCGATCGCTATTTAGATGTTTGTGTGTGTGTGTGGGGGGGGGGGGGTGGGGGGGACACATGCAGGCAGAGTGTCGGATCCTCACCCTGCTTCAAGACATTTTTGGGGCAAAACAATTTTTCTTGCAGTAAACAAAAACATATTATAGGCCACCCTCCACTATATAGGCCATGCACCCCCGTGGTTGTACAAAGAATAAATAAATAGGCCTTATACATATTAATGTGTAACGTGTTTTTTTTTTTACATAGTCCCACGTTGGAGCCGTGACCCTATAATGAAAGATCATGCCACTCATGCAATGTGTTGAATATAATGTCTCTCTGAAATTTGAATATAAAAGACGATTGACGACATTTAGGAGAATAACCCAACAGCTATACCCTAGCTCTCTCTGCTTCGTTGCACTTAGCTCAGGATACCCGTTACACAAAGTTATATCAATGTGTGAAGGTTTCCAGCTATATAGACATGATCATACACGGAAGTGTATTACTAGCGTCATTCACTGTGGCCTTTACGAATTACACTTTAAATTACACTTCACTTGGCGATAGAACTATCTTAATCATCAGGAACTTTTATCTTTATTGGAAAGGAAACTCCGTAAGTAAACTGGATATTATGTACAATAATCTTCTATACCAAAACATTTTGTCTGATGAAATAAAAGGGAGTGTACCGTTTTGGTAAAATGTCTGTATATGCATTCATACTTTTTTTGGGCACCGGCAACCAGTGATAAATACGCAGTTATTGTAACCAGAGAAGAATTCCCATACACAAAGTATATGGTGGATAAGAGAGGCTGCACAAATCGGGCAAATGTTCACACCCCTATGTCGTTTAAAACACAATTCCAATGGATCCAACAATTTTGGCTGGACAAATGGACATCGTTTCATAGCAACAAAGCAAAAAGAAAAAAATGAAAAGAAAATGAAAAAGTCTACGCGCGGCTCTGAGGCGACGCGCGCGGTCGCCAGACCAGAATCCAGAGACTTTTTTGGACAAGGGGATATAATCACGAAGTAGAAATATACATCATTTTTATCGTAGAACATCTCATTGGGATTGTATATCACGTATGACACCATTACAATGGAAAAGAAACAATTCTCTGCAGTTTTGTAACCTGGATAAAGTCTGCCATCGTGTATGTTCTTGAACAAATCATACACTTTACCCTGAATAACTATATTGTAAATTCATTTATTTATTCCAGAATATTTGTTTAATGAAAAAATTTTTTTTTTGGTATATGTCACTTGTCAGTCTCATCTTGTCACCTCCACCATGAGTGACCAACACGGTCATTGTACATGCGCAGTGGCAACTTTTTTTTTAAATTGTACATACAGCATATATATATAGACAGACCTAAAGGAATTTTCAAACAAAGAAACTAGTTCATTGGAATGACGTTCCACTCTTTATCTTTTCAATGTCTTCCTCAGATTACAATGGGATTAATCGGATTAGCATTGTTTTCTTGCTGTCTTGGAACTTGTATCAGCATCTGTCAGTCAACAAGCTGTCATGCACAGTGTGACTACAACCAGAGGACTGCAAAGGCTGATTGCTCCTCACTGAATCTAGATTGCATCCCCGTCAACTACCCAGACGCCATTGTCATGGATCTAAGTCATAATAACATATCAGTGATGGAAGTAGCCGATTTCAATGGCACGTTCTCGAGGTTGGTTGAGCTGTACCTTGACTACAATAATATAACTGATGTGACTCCACTGATGGAATCAACCGAGATGGGAAGCCTACAGAAGCTGTCGGTGCAACACAATGTTATTTCTAATTTGGACTCTACCTGTCGACTCGGCTCTCTCAAAGACTTCTCAGTAGACTATAACTTGCTCACAAGTTTATCAACAATTCCAAGATGCGATGTTTTGCAACGTTTTTCAGCAGATTTCAACTCAATTGGTTATGTTTCATCTCCCGTAATAAATTATGTTTTGTCAAATAGTATTATCAGCCTGCAATTTAACCGACTGAGAAGCGTTAATGTATATTTATCCTATCGTCGTTTTGAGAACGTTACTCTTCTTTTAGATTACAATGAGATCACTATCCTTTACATTAATTCACGATATAACGGTATATTTTTTGAAACAATTTCCCTCAGTCATAACCGACTTAATCAAATGTATCTGCAATCAGTTCCCATTACACTTAACTTAGACAGTAATGGATTACATCACTTTGACAGGTTATATTTAAATAATTATGGACATGTGACCATGAAAAACATGTCATTAAGAAACAACTCATTCGATTCCCTGATTCAACCAGATTGGGCCGAGGGTCTGGAGTTCTTAAACGCTGATAACAACATGCTAGCAAACCTGTCCTCTACAACCTTGCAAGGATTTGTCAACCTAATGGAGCTACATATAGCAAACAACCATCTATTATTCATCTTATCGTCCTCTCTGAGTCAGCTCACGATGCTACGGTCTCTGTATCTTGACGGCAATGCTCTGACGTCTTTGTTTGGCGGAGTCTTCTTCAACCAGTCTAACCTTACTGAGTTGTCCATGACATACAACCAACTCACAATGCTACATCCTGATTACTTTATTGGTTTGGAGTCATTGGAACGTCTGTATCTTGAAGGGAATCAACTCGTTAGCGTCAATGCCGCGATGTTTCGGCAGATGCCCCAAATTATTATGATGGATTTCGCAAAAAATTTTCTCCAAGTGTTCAATTTGGAGGACTGTGACCTTCTAACCAACTTGCGAAACCTCTCACTGGCTCACAATTCAATTTATGACGTCAGTAACACGTTAGGTTTCTGTGATAACCTGGAAATTCTGGATATGAGTTTTAACCGGATCCAAGTCGTGCCTGGTGATTCTCTTTCTGGGAGAAACAGAGCTTTATCAAAGCTAGAACTAGAAGGTAATCCGCTACAGTGTGACTGTAGGCTCATAAGTCTGCGAGACTGGTTGCGCAATAATCCACCGTCTGTTCTCCCTCGATGCGAAGCACCAAGGCAACACTATGGGGCAGTCATTACCGACTTAAATATTCATGATTTTTCCTGTAAACCTCCGAAGGCAATGA
The DNA here is from genome assembly GCA_029582265.1 of Zoroaster sp. YZ-2022. Lineage (NCBI taxonomy): Eukaryota > Metazoa > Echinodermata > Asteroidea > Forcipulatida > Zoroasteridae > Zoroaster > Zoroaster sp. YZ-2022. The sequence goes on from CM055821.1 coordinate 48,584,194, forward strand.
CGGATGTGAAAGACCTCCAAGTCGTAATTGGACAGACTGCAACTCTATCATGTACAGCTACTGGCATCCCCACTCCCAACGTAACATGGCTTGACCCAAACGGTACCAAGATATCCCACGAATGGCAAGGGAGATTTGCTATTATACAAGAGAAGATTTTACATGTCACATCAGTGAAGAAATCAGACCAAGGAATATTCACATGCCTTGCGGAAAATGTCCTGGGTGAGATGGACAGAGTTGTAGTAAACGTTACTGTAACCAACCTCAGATCACCAACAATGCCAATCTCACTGGCTGTTTCTGTTCTCCCCACGATGTTTATTACCATTGCTATAACACTGGCTGTTGTTGCACTGATTTTCTGTCTCCGTCAACGTTACAAGAAAGAGGATCAGGTGAACTCGAAAGCTTTGGATAAAACCCCCAATCTGAAAGTTGGCTTCCGTAAAGGCGAGACCACGCACCCGGATGGAGGGTATGTGAATGAAGTCCAAGACGAGGTTTACTTGACTCCGACTAAAAGACAGACAACGCAGGATGGTTACGTGGTTACTGTGGGGACAGGAGACCCTTCACAAGACGACAAGGAACTTAGTTCTGTCAACAGAGATGGGGATGAGTATGAAACAATGTCTGTCCCGCAGCGTTGACTAAATCAAAGCATATGCGACCTTCGACATAATGATTTGAGCAAGTCTGACCAACCATATAACGACAGTATAGTAGGACTTACTTCCACCAATGCTGAATTAAGACACCCAATCAAATGATAAGTTAAAGATGATGTCTCGTCAGATTATCAAATATTTCGTCACTATTTTGACGCAGTGACTAATTCGTTAAAACAATAATTTTTTTGGTCAAATTCAGTGTTGTAGATATTGAGGTGTATTCATTGTCATCGGCATTTTCTAATACGTTTCAAGAGTTGAAACGTCGTGGTTTCGTAATTATGCTAATTAATTGTACACCTGGCGAATCACTTATAGCTAAGCTGTTTTCCGTTTTGACGAATCACCATTCGTCGCTTTAGTCATTGGAATACAAATTGTTACGTTTTCACGAAGTGACGAATCGTGTGACCTTATACATTTAGCATTTTCACGAATTGACGAATCGCTTTATCCATTGTTTAATAATATAGCGCTCTGCATGCGCGGTCTTGTTTTTTTTTTGCTTTTTCACGAAGTGACGAATATTTATGAATGATAAGTAATTCCCCATTAATTACAATCTCTATGATAAATATACCGCCATTTCTTTGTAATTAAAGTTATTAGCTTTAGTAGGAAGCAAAATCTAAAATAGTTAATGCTGAAAAGTCTTCAAAGGCGATTATCTCAAAACATGGATTTTCAGCTGTATGGGCTGATTCATCGCTACGTGAAAACGGCGACGACTTGTATGCAATTTTATTATTTATCTTGTTCATTTTCTATGAACAAATCTTCATTCATCAGTCTTTTCTCTTGTTGCCTGTCTCTTGTTTCTCATCACTCATCAGTGTTTATTTCTATGTTTTTCCTTTAAGTATGTCTGGAGGCCTATAGGTATCCCAAACGATTGACATTTTCTCTGAAACTTTCGCTGGAGTTGAATGCCTCGTTATGTATATTTGCGCCATAGTCAGCTACATAATACGTTATGTAACTAATAGATAAATAAATGTTTTTGTTGCTTGTCTCTTGTTTCTCATCAGTTTTTGTTTCTATGTTTCATTTCACTATGTCTAAACAATTGACACTTTCGCTGGAGTTGAATGCCTCGTTATTTATATTCGCGCCATACTCAGCTACATGATAGGCCTATGTACTGTACTAATTGATAAATAGAAGTGTTTTTTTTGTGGGCAGTGTAAATATCCCAGTGTTGTGTTGACTACAAATGCATGCATATAATTATTATTTCTGAAAGAGAAGTTACAACATTGGTAATGTCGGCAAAAACGATGTTATTAGTATAAGCCTATGCATACTTTCCTGAAAATAAAAATTAAACAAACAACCTGTGAAACCCTATCCCTGTGTAAAGTAATAGACTATATATTAAACCCCAGAGTCACATTGAAACCCGTGAAACAAGTAGTCATACCTTTTACAGAAAGCTGTTGGAGCAAAACAAAGTTGCCGTGAGTAGCAACAATTGAATATTTACATGGGCCTCTTTGTTCATGTTTTCTCTGAAAGGAGAACACTTCAGCCGTAATACCCCCTTTTCCAGGATAATTGGTATCTTTACCAACTTTACATTCAGTTAGCTTTCGGATGGCAATTCATTTGTTTTGTAATCAGGTAATTACCAATGTTGTAGGCCTATTTTTTATTATTAATATGTGAAATTTTCAAGCATAGGTAATAAACAGTTTTTTGTTAACCATGCAGGGTCTTGTGTAAAGCATGCACAGTTCTAGATCTTAATTACTTCATTGTTTATATTCATAGTTTCATTCATTGTTTTTATATTGTTTTTAATATTGTTCACATCAAATAGAAAAAAATACCGAGTTAAGTTTAAATTAAAAACAGTTGAAATGTTAAGAATATCACAAAGATAATTAAAACAATTAAATATATTCCCATAATATAGCATGCGCATAAAACAGTAATGAAAACATAGACCTACTTGAAAGTGTTGGGTTTATATATTATAATTATATAGCCTAGATAACATCAATAGCGGACATAGTGGTTGAGGGAAGTGAAACTAATAATTCGGGTAATGCTTGATGAAAAAATATATATTCTATGTCATTATTGAAACCCTTAGATACAGTCTGATTCTTTCAGTTTCATGTAAAATCCTGGGCGCTTAAAATAACATTATATTTGTTACATAGGCCTAGTTCAAGGTTGTTCGGTATTGACATTGCAACACCCAACCGAGCATATTAATATGTAAATAATACATTCATTGATACATGTATACACTGTAAAAATGGTGTTTAGAATTTAAACACACGCAAAATAAACGCGTTTAGGAATGCGTTTGAATGCTAAACGGCCACCCTCTGTACATGTCACAAAGCTAAACGGCCACCCTCTGTACATGTCACAAAGCTAAACGGCCATCCTCTGTACATGTCACAAAGCTAAACGGCCACCCTCTGTACATGTCACAAAGCTAAACGGCCACCCTCTGTACATGTCACAAAGCTAAACGGCCACCCTCTGTACATGTCACAAAGCTAAACGGCCATCCTCTGTACATGTCACAAAGCTAAACGGCCATCCTCTGTACATGTCACAAAGCTAAACGGCCATCCTCTGTACATGTCACAAAGCTAAACGGCCATCCTCTGTACATGTCACAAAGCTAAACGGCCATCCTCTGTACATGTCACAAAGCTAAACGCGCTTAGCATTTTGACACCTGTTCATATGGTTTTTAGCATTCAAACACACATCACAGAAAAAACACAATCTGAGGATAAACACGTGAAAAACGTGGGTACAATTAAGTGTTTAGAAATGTGTTTAAATTCTAAACACCACTTCTACAGTGTACGCCTATACAATAGCTTCATATTTAATAATAACAATTTAGTCAGTAATTTACGTTTATCAAAAGCATCACGGAAGAAACAAACATTTATTGATACTGTTTTGCTTTACTGTTTTTAAGAGCCAATTGGATCCAAATATCGCTTGCTTCAGTCTCGTGTTTATTTTGTAAGTATTATATTAAAGGGAATGTACAACTCTGTTTATGTTGGCAAAACTGCTTTTGAATCGTGATATATACATTAAACAACCAATTACCTGTGAAACTTTTAGCTCAATGTGGAGTATAAGTCATGAAAAAGCCATGAAAAAGCATCTAAAGTTTTTATAGAAAACACTTTATTGGAATTGTGCATATTTGTGTTCGTTTTTCTCTGAAAAGAGCACTTCGGACATTTTACAAGATGATTGGTATCTATACCTACTTCACAACAAGTTAACCTTTCTTTTTAATAGTTCGGTCATTTTGTAATCATGTAATTACCAATGCTGTTTCTTTCATTTAACGGTAATAAAATATTGCTTAAATACAAATGTATTTTGATTAGTGTAAATTACAGTGGTTATGTAAATACATACTCTGGGTAAGAGCCGTGGACATATGACAAAATATTACAGCAAAATAATCAGTAAAAAGGAGAAATCATGTCGTCTTTCGTACGTTTCGCGATTCTTGGTAATGATCAAGAAAAGCGAAGAGCGTTTCGAATAAATAACATCTTTGTATAAGGTACCGGTACCAGTAGGCTCTGTAGGCTAGCTCAAATTGTTCCAACTCACAGTTGCTAGACTCAAGCGTTTGACCGAAATTGAAAACCAGGAAAAGATTAACGGGAATAACGGCATTTCAATTGATTTGTAACAATTATCGTTTGACACAAGTCTACTTTTTTGATATGGCCTATTTTTGTACCCCAATTTTCCAAGTTGGCCGTTTTAATATGTAGGGTTACAACTCCTCGTTTCGCATAAATACAATGCATATTGTATATATAATATTTTTGTATTATTGTATTTATATGCAAATGACTACTGGATTTAGGCCCCTATGCAAATGAGGGAGCTTTCAATTCGCATCTTTGGACATTCAAGGGGTCTCATGGCTGAAACCTGTCCAAATAAGTGAAATATTTTATGATATTCCATCTCATGACAAGGGGCGAAATATCCTGCAAACTACAGAGTGTCATCAATTACATAATAATAGACTTGTATGACTCTTGACTCGGACTTGAGTCTGACTCGAGTCACCTTTTTCTGGCAAGATTGTTTTTAAGTCGTGAATGATGAATGTCAATGAATAATGTACCCTACCCTTGACCAAGGCTGTTGTGCGCACTTACCACGGTACCCCATCCCGTACCCCATCCCGTACCCCATCCCGGCCCGAGAAATTCAGCACACTACCGTGCACACGGTCCCCGGATTGGGCCCGCGTATTACGTACAAACGTAATGTCTTTTCTTATTATTTGGTATGCACAATCATTAAATGCTAATGAATATTCAGATACAAATTGGGACAAAATAGTTGCCTTTATTTGACCCTCCCATGACACAAAACAATAGTTATCATATGTACCCATTAGGCCCCCCAAAAAGTCCCCGGTTTCTGGTCTCCGCGCGCGGCGCCTCAGACCCGCGCGCCGGTTAATTAATTATTTTTTCCCCTATGAAACGATGTCAGCCAAAATGTCTGGATATTGATTGCAATTCTGCGGTGCTGTGCTTCAAACGATTTTTTCACATAGGGGTATGAACTTTTGCCCGATTTGTGAGGCCTCTCTTAGCCACCCTATTGTGTAACGTGGGAATTTGGTCGCCGCGTATACATGTAGGCCTATCACTTATTTCCTTGTTGGAAAAAACGCGTCACCGCACTGATTTTGAAGCCGACCGATGACCAGAAACTGGAGACTATTTTGGCCTTGATGACAATGAGGGGAATAACCCAACAGCTACCCTAGCTCTGTCTGCTTAGTTGCACTTAAAGCTACAGTCCCACCACCCCGCTGATATGCCGCAGAGAGGCGTTAGATGCCGGCATCAAGAAATAAAATGACCGTGGTGTAGCGTCTGTTAACGTCTATTAACGTCCCTTAACGCCCTGATTTGTCATTGCAGTCCCACATACACGGCATACAAACGGTATACAGCCGGCTTACAAGCACGTTAGAGGGAGGCAGACCCACGCTAGCGGGCGGCAGAGAGACGCTAATTGGCGTTGGCACTGCGCAGAGGGAGGCAAACAGGCGCTAACAGCCCGCACACGCGCGTTAGAGGCCGGCAGACCTACGCTAGAGGGCGGCATACCCTCGTTAGGGGGCGGCAGACCTACGGAACAGCCCCGCTAGATGCCGTCCCATAGCGTCGGTCTGCCGTCCCTTAGCGTCGGTCTGCCGTCCCATAGCGCAGTAATGCCTCCCTGATGCCATCTCTTTCGAGTTCCGCGCCATACCACGCAACAAGGCGGCAACAACACGCTGGAAGGCGGTGGACCTCGCACGATAACGGCAGACCCTCGCTAGATGGGGGCAGACCTGCGTTAATAGGCGTTAATAGGCGGCAAGCAAAAGTTCGCCGTTCACCCCCGCAATTATAAAACATTTTTATAATTTCGGGGACGGTTGCCGGCATGTGGCGTTACATGGCGGCGACCTACGTTGACCTGCGTTAAGAGCCGCAGCTACACGGTGGTCCTGCGCTGATACACGGTGACCAGGCCGGCAACAAATATTTGCTCTGCCGGCATCTAACGGGCTCGCTAACGGGGTGGTGGGACTGTAGCTTAACCTGGGATACCTTTGCACAAAGTTATATCAATGTATGAAAGTTTCCAGCTATAGGCATAATCATACACGGAAGTGTACTATAGCGTCATGCGCTATGGCCTTTACTGAGCTCCTTAAATTCGTACATTTGTTGAACATCATCGCAAGAAAGTAACAAGGAAGGAAACAGTGTTAATAAGCGACGTTATACGATATATTGGTGCACTTCACTTGGCGACAGAAGGGAATATCTTAATCAACAGAACTGTTATCGTTATTGGAAAGGAAACTCCGTAAGTAATGTACAATAATCTTCTATGCCAAAATATTTTGTCGGTTGAGATGCACATAAACCAGCAAGTTTAAGCTGGTTTCATTGTATCATTTATACTGATGAAACAGTTCAACATACAATCAGAATGTGTAATAATAATAATAATAATGTGTGGATTTATATAGCGCACGTATCCACCAACTAAGTGGTGCTCAAGGCGCATTATATTATTATCCCTGCTCATAAGGCTCATAAGGCTCATAAATCATTCCTGAAACCATCTCAGCTCCCTGGGGAGTATACAGCTCAATTGCTGCCATTTCTAGCGCATATAGAGCAAACCAACTCTGCCTTCACAGGTACCCATTTAACCCCTGGGTGGAGAGAAGCAATTATGATTAAGTGTCTTGCTCAAGGACACAAGTGTCACGGCCGTGATTCGAACCCACATTCTGTTGCTAACACCAGGACATGAAACACAGCCTTTATCAATTTCAAATGTGTAATACATTTCACACTACCTGTCTAAAAAAATAACAGCATGTCAGACGAAATAATTTCTTGCGATGTTTGGTACCATCACCAACTTCACATCAATTAAAATACTTAGATAATAATTCTGAAATTTTGTAAGGGTAATTACCAACTCTTTCCACTCCCTTTAACCAAAGTGTACTTAACAATAAGACAGACCTAAAGGAATTTTCAAACAAAGAAACTAGTTCATTGGAATGACGTTCCACTCTTTATCTTTTCAATGTCTTCCTCAGATTACAATGGGATTAATCGGATTAGCACTGTTTTCTTGCTGTCTTGGAGCTTGTATCAGCATCTGTCAGTCAACAAGCTGTCATGCACAGTGTGACTACAACCAGAGGACTGCAAAGGCTGATTGCTCCTCACTGAATCTAGATTGCATCCCCGTCAACTACCCAGACGCCATTGTCATGGATCTAAGTCATAACAACATATCAGTGATGGAAGCAGCCGATTTCAATGGCACGTTCTCGAGGTTGGTTGAGCTGTACCTTGACTACAATAATATAACTGACGTGACTCCACTGATGGCATCAACCGAGATGGGAAGCCTACAGAAGCTGTCGGTGCAACACAATGTTATTTCTAATTTGGACTCTACCTGTCGACTCAGCTCTCTCAAAGACTTCTCAGTAGACTATAACTTGCTCACACGTTTATCAACAATTCCAAGATGCGATGTTTTGCAACGTTTTTCAGCAGATTTCAACTCAATTGAAGATGTTTCATATTTCTTTATAGATAATGTTTTGTCAAATAGTATTATCAGCCTGCAATTCAACCGATTGAGGTTCGTTAATGTATATTTATTCTTTCATCATCTTGAGAACATTACTCTTCTTTTAGATTACAATGAGATCACTTACATTGACAATAGTTCACCATACGGTGAAATATTTTTTGAAACAATTTCCCTCAGTCATAACCGACTTAATCAAATGTATCTGCAATCAGTTCCCATTACACTTAACTTAGACAGCAATGGGTTACATCACTTTGACTCGTTACATTTAAATAATTATGGACGTGTGATCATGAAAAACATGTCATTAAGAAACAACTCATTCGATTCCCTGATTCAACCAGATTGGGCCGAGGGTCTGGAGTTCTTAAACGCTGATAACAACATGCTAGCAAACCTGTCCTCTACAAGTACAACCTTACAAGGATTTGTCAACCTGATGGAGCTACATATAGCAAACAACCATCTATTATTCATCTCACCATCTGCACTGAGTCAGCTCACCATGCTACGGTCTCTGTATCTTGACGGCAATGTTCTGACGTCTTTGTTTGGCGGAGTCTTCTTCAACCAATCTCACCTAACTGAGCTGTCCATGACATACAACCAACTCACAATGTTACATCCTGATTACTTTATTGGATTGAAGTCGTTGGAGCTTCTGTATCTTGAAGGCAATCAAATTGTTAGCGTCAATGCCGAGATGTTTCGGCAGATGCCCCAAATTATTATGATGGATTTCTCAAAAAACTATCTTCAAGTCTTCAATTTAAAGGACTGTGACCTTCTAACCAACTTGCAAAACCTCTCACTGGCTCACAATTCAATTTATGATGTCAGTAACACGTTAGGTTTCTGTGATAACCTGGAAATTCTGGATATGAGTTTTAACCGGATCCAAGTCGTGCCTGGTGATTCTCTTTCTGGGAGAAACAGAGCTTTATCAAAGCTAGAACTAGAAGGTAATCCACTCCAGTGTGACTGTAGGCTTACAAGTCTTCGAGACTGGTTGCTCAATAATCCACCGTCTGTTCTCCCTCGATGCGAAGGACCAAGGCAACACTATGGGGCAGTCATTACTGACTTAAATATTCATGATTTTTCCTGTAAACCTCCGAAGGCAATGACGGATGTGAAAGATCTCCAAGTCGTGATCGGACAGACTGCAACTCTATCATGTACAGCTACTGGCATCCCCGCTCCCAACGTAACATGGCTTGACCCAAACGGTACCAAGATATCCCACGAATGGCAAGGGAGATTTGCTATTATACAAGAGAAGATTTTACATGTCACATCAGTGAAGAAATCAGACCAAGGAATATTCACATGCCTCGCGGAAAATGTCCTGGGTGAGATGGACAGAGCTGTAGTAAACGTTACTGTAACCAACCTCAGATCACCAACAATGCCAATCTCACTGGCTTTTTCTGTTCTCCCCACGATGTTTATTACCATTGCTATAACCCTGGCTGTTGTTGCACTGATTTTCTGTCTCCGCCAACGTTACAAGAAAGAGGATCAAGTGAACTCAAAATCTTTGGATAAAACCCCCAATCTGAAAATTGGCTTCCGTAAAGGCGAGACCATGCACCTGGATGGAGCTCGGTATGTGAAAGAAGTCCAAGACGAGGTTTACTTGACTCCGATTAGCCAGCAGACTACACGGATTGGTCATGTGGTTACTGTGGGGACAGGAGACCCTTCACAATACTACGAGGAACTTAGTTCTGCCAAAAGAGATGAGGAGGAGTATGAAATGGTGTGTGTCCCGCGGCGTTGACTAAATCAAAGGACGTGACCTTCGTTAACCATTGACATAATGATTTAGTCTGACCAACCATGACAGTACAGTATAGAGTACTTCCATCAATGCTGAATTAAGAGACACAATCAAATGATAAGTTAAAGATGATTACTCGTCAGATTCTCACATACTTCGTCACCGTTTTCACGAAGTGACGAATTCGTAAAAAAAAATATTTTTGTCAAATTCAATTTTCACAATTCAGTTCTTTGTCCTCGGCATTTTTTCTGCTAAATTTCAAGTGTTGAAACGTCACAGTTTCCTAATTACGATAATTAATATACCTGGCGAATCACTTAGGTAAGCTGTTTTCCGTTTTCACGATGTGACGAATCGCATTGGCAAAATGGCAAAATGCCAAAGCGAGAATTGTTTCGTTTTCACGAAGTGACGAATCACTTAAAGCATTGTTTAATATAGCTTGTTTTTACGTTTTCACGTAGTGATGAATATTTATGAATGATAAGTAATTCCCGATTAATTACATACCGACATTTCTTTGTAATTCAAGTTATCAGCTTTAGTAGGAAGTAAAATCTAAACTAGTTAATGCTGAAAAAGTCTTTGAAATTGCGATTTCAAAAACAGTTCACGCATGCATATAATTATCATTATTTCAGAAAGGGAAATTACGACATTGGTAATGTCGGCAAAAATGATGTTATTGGTATATACATACGTTCTTGAGAATAAAAATTAAACAAACAACCTGTGAAACCCTATCCCTGTGTAAAGTAATAGACTATTAAAGAGTCACATTGAAACCTATGAAACAAGTAGTCATACTTTTCACAGAAAGCTGTTGGAGCAAAACAAAATCGCCGTGAGTAGCAACAATTGAATATTTGCATAGGCCTCTTTGTTCATGTTTTCTCTGAAAGGAGAACACTTCAGCCATAATACCCCCTTTTCCAGGATAATTGGTATCTTTACCAACTTTACACATTACGTTACCTTTCGGATGGCAATTCATTAGTTTTGTAATCAGGTAATTGCCAGTGTTGTAGGCCTATTTTTTTTAAATTATTAATATGTGAAATTTTCAAGCATAGGTAATAAACTGTTTTTTTTTACCACGCAGGGTCTTGTGTGAAGCATGCACAATTCTAGATCTTGTTACTTCATTGTTTATATTCATTGTTTCATTCATTGTTTTTATGTTGTTTTTAATATTGTTCACATCCAAATAGAAAAAAATACCGAGTTAAGTTTAAACTAAAAACAGTTGAAATGTTAATATCACAAAGATAATTAACTATATTCCCATAATATAGCATGCGCATAAAACAGTAATGAAAACATAGACCTACTTGAAAGTGTTGGGTTTATATATTATAATTATATAGCCTAGATAACATCAATAGCGGACATAGTGGTTGAGGGAAGTGAAACTAATAATTCGGGAGATGCTTTATGAAAAAAATCTGCTTCTATGAAAAGTCTGATTCTTTCAGTTTCATGTAAAATCCTGGGCGCTTAAAATAACATTATATTTGTTACATAGGCCTAGTTCAAGGTTGGTCGGTATTGACATTGCAACACCCAACCGAGCATAATATGTAAATAATACATTCATTGATACATGTATACTGTAAAAATGGTGTTTAGAATTTCAACACGCACAAAATAAACGCGTTTAGGAATGCGTTTGAATGCTAAACGGCCATCCTCTGTACATGTCACAAAGCTAAACGTGTTTAGCTTTTTGACACTTGTTCATATGGTTTTTAGCATTCAAACACACATCACAGAACAATCACAATCTAAGGCTAAACATGTGAAAAAAGTGGGTACAATTAAGTGTTTAGAAAGTGTACGCCTATATAATAGCTTCATATTTAATAATAACACTTTAGTCAGAAATTTACGTTTATCAAAGGCATCACGGAACAAACAAACATTTATTGATGCTCTCTTTTGCTTTACTGTTTTTAAGAGCCACTTAGATTCAAATATCGCTTGTTTCAGTCTAGTGTTCTTTGTAAATATTATATTAAAGGGAAGGTACAACTTTGTTTATGTAGGCTAAACTGCTTTTGAATCGTAATATACATTAAACAACCAATTACCTGTGAAACATTTAGCTCAATGCATTATAAGTCATGAAAAAGCCATGAAAAAGCATCTAATGTTTTTATAGAAAACACTTTATTGGAAATGTGCATATTTGTGTTCGTTTTTCTCTGAAAAGAGCACTTCGGACATTTTACAAGATGATTGGTATCTATACCTACTTCACAACAAGTTAACCTTTCTTTTTAATAGTTCGGTCATTTTGTAATCATGTAATTACCAATGCTGTTTCTTTCATTTAACGGTAATAAAATATTGCTTAAATACAAATGTATTTTGATTAGTGTAAATTACAGTGGTTATGTAAATACATACTCTGGGTAAGAGCCGTGGACATATGACAAAATATTACAGCAAAATAATCAGTAAAAAGGAGAAATCATGTCGTCTTTCGTACGTTTCGCGATTCTTGGTAATGATCAAGAAAAGCGAAGAGCGTTTCGAATAAATAACATCTTTATATAAGGTACCAGTAGGCTCTGTAGGCTAGCTCAAATTGTTCCAACTCACAGTTGCTAGACTCAAGCATTTGACCGAAATTGAAAACCAGGAAAAGATTAACGGGAATGACGGCATTTCAATTGATTTGTAACAATTATCGTTTGACAGAAGTCTACTTTTTTGATATGGCCTATTTTTGTACCCCAATTTTCCAAGTTGGCCGTTTTATGTATAGGGTTACAACTCCTCGTTTCGCACAAATACAATGCATATTGTATATATAATATTTTTGTATTATTGTATTTATGCAAATGACTACTGGATTTAGGCCCCTATGCAAATGAGGGAGCTTTCAATTCGCATCTTTGGACATTCAAGGGGTCTCTGAAACCTGTCCAAATAAGTGAAACATTTTATGATATTCGATCTCATGACAAGGGGCGAAATATCCTGCAAACTAGAGTGTCATCAATTACATAATAGCAGACTTGTATGACTCTTGACTCGGACTTGAGTCTGACTCGAGTCACCTTTTAAACAAAATTTTAACAAAATTTTCTGGCAAGATTGTTTTTAAGTCGTGAATGATGAATGTCAATGAATAATGTACCCTACCCTTCACCAAGGCTGTTGTCATAGTGCGCACTTACCACGGTACCCCATCCCGTACCCCATCCCGTACCCCATCCCGTACCCCCGATCCCGTACCCCATCCCGTACCCCATCCCGTACCCCCGATCCCGTACCCCATCCCGTACCCCATCCCGTACC
>CM055821.1:48597611-48620717 GCA_029582265.1 Zoroaster sp. YZ-2022
TTGAGATTTGGTGACCTGATGGATTTTGCTGCACTGGGCAGTCAAGTCACTTTGACAAACGATGCAATTTGATGCGTCTGGCAGGGTTTCTAGCCAAAATACCCTCGAGGGTTAGGGTTAATGCAAGAAACAAAATTCAATTTTCTAACTCGTGATTTGTTTTGCCACAAATATTTTGCCTAGAAGGGGTTGAGGCTGTGCGAACAGGGTTTCCCACCCCCCAAGTAACAATCGATGCCAATATTTTCTGAAGTACAAAGAAAGACGTTGGTAATCATATGCAATGCATGATATAAACCACAGCTGGATACATCTTCACGATGATTATCAAACAAACATTTCAAAACTTTACCTGATGATATATCCTGTTTAAAACATGAACAGCTTGATCTAATAACTGACTGACTGGGGCCGAGATGTTATGGGAAGATCTGTAAAGGTAGATAGATAATACCACCATTGGTAATTACCAAAATCAAGTATTAGGATACAGTTGTTATTGCCATAGCATTACTCTATGAAAACATGTAGTGTTAAAATAACACTAATGATGTCAATTTTATTCTTTCATGGTGTTTATATTGGGCAAATATGAAGACCAGTATGTATAGCTAGTCCTACTGCAAAATTGGGGTGTTAAATAACACCAATGGAACCAACAACCCAGTCACGGGCAATCTTCCTACACCACCTTTGCCACAGGAAATAAGGCATAACGGAGAGCCTCAAATATCTTTCATACTCAAAGAATTCAACTACTGTGATTGCTGTTACTATATATTTATATGGACGTTTTTTCAATTGCAATTTGGCATAAATGTGTTTGATGTGCCTTTCATCATTTATTTCAAGATTTATGTTCAAAGCATATAGCTACCTGTCGTTAATGGTGGTGTGCTTTTAATGCTGGGTTACCTTTGTCAGCAGCAACCTGAGCGATCTCTCAACTCTGGACCCATTTTCTGAGAATGGCTTGGCACAGTCACCTGTGAGAGACATTACTTCTGTAAAAAACAAAATAGATATACATCACAAGTTAAATTTGATTTGAAGCTTTGCATGATGGATTGGATGTTAGAAGGTTGGAAGTTTATAGGTAACACCATGTAATAATCTCTTGGAATAATTAGTGTGGTTCTGAAAATAACCTGTAGCGTAGTGAGGATAGTTAAATATGTTTTGAACAGTATGACTCTTGAAACAGACAGAACACACTGTCAGACAAAGGAAAATAAACAATACTGCAAATTGCATATATATTATTTAACCGTGTGAACGGCTTAGTAAAACTGAAACAGAAATTTGCCAAAAGGACCTACAATTTGTAATCACTCTGGTTTCTGCTGATTACACACATCGTTTTGTTTTTTGCTACATGCATGACTATCATCCAGGCACAGACTATAAGTAAGTGGATTTGGTAAGAATTTTTTGCCATCAATTAATCTCATATCACAATTCACTGGGGATCGGATCCAGTTATCATCGAATTATTATCAAAGAGAATAAAGAAGATTTCGGTAATTGTTTGCCGACCAAGTTGTCCAAAGCACTTGTTTATTCTGAATTTGTTCCAAACTAACTTGATCCCTAATTTAAAGTTTGTTCAAATCAAAACTCGCTTTGCAGCGTCATTCTCTCAATATGGTTGGGCTTGTCAGTATTCAAAAATTTAAAATGTTGCATGCTTCAAATTTAATATTTCAGATGCATACATTGATCAAAAGTGGAGCTGGTTAGAACGGTCACTGGCAAAACAGCACGGTCTGGCATTACCGATTTGAGTGAAATAAATATTGCCATACTGACAATTCAAAACATTTTAAAAACAAGAAAATATAACCATACTCAATCAATGCCATATCATTTAGACCAATGGTTCTCAAAGCTGATATCAACACAGCAACACGATCACCTCTCTCGGCATTTCTTCTGACCCATTCACTGAGCATTTTTCGTATCTGTTCTGCTTGATTATATGGTGCATCTGCCGTGAATGTGTCAATGTCTGGTTGTTCGAGCCAATTGGAAGCCAGCTAGAAACGTCCACTTTTTGCCAATGTCGTTTGATATCTCTGCGATTAGTTTTGCATTTAGAACCTCTGGAATGTTACCCGACACAGAAAAGTCAAATAAACATTATTCATATAAGGATAGCAATACCCTTTTGGGGGTAAATACAGAATTAAATAAAAGTGATTTTGCCAAATTTGAGGTCAAGCAATCAACAGAGTGGTCTTTTCCATAAAAGATCTCTGGGTTTTTTTGTCTGATAAGGTGCCTTTACTTTTAGAAAATTTAAATAATTTCCCTTTCACTTTAAGAAAAGAGTAAACTTTCCTAACTTCTCATTAGAATGAATTCTTAAAATCTGAATGCATTTTCACTATATTCACAGACGTCTAAGTATCGATTGATGCCCATGTTGTCAGAAGTACGTATAGACACATTAATGATCATGTGCAACTCCATGCCATAGTGAATGCATATAAAATCACAGCTGACCACATCACCACACTATGATTATCAAACTTCACAAAATTAACAAAATAAAGGCACTCAATATTTGTTTTTATAAGGGACGGTATTATCACGATCAGAGCAGACTCAACAGGGCATGGAATTGGTGTCCTAGTTTAACAGAGAGACTCAGCAGCAATGTTAATATGACCTTATCATGTGGGGTATTATTTTAAGTCACTGAGTTAATCTAAAACTAGCACTCCGATTGCTGCTTTAAATGAGAACCAGAACTAAATTACGATTGAGTGTCCCTATGAATGTTTTGTATGTAAGCGATCAAGTGTGCTTATATGCATGTTTCGTGTGTAAAATAGTATTTACTATCTTACACACGTTTTGCAAAGATTTCCAGATAAAAGTCTCTGAAAGAGTGTAGGTCAAACGAGTGCGTGTGATGTGTATAGATCTGACAGTTACTCGGTAAACCCTACTGTTAGCAGGAGATACGATCGATAATCACGTATATTTTTAGAATGGGGCCCAGAGAACTATAGTCCCAGGGCTGATTTTAGGTATTACGGGGCCCACGGGCAAGGAAATAAATAGGGGCCATTTTCTTAATTGTTATCCAGAAAAAGTGTTAGTGCTGCTATATACCTTCTACATGCATATTAAGCCATTGGATTTTGATTAATCGCGGGTTATAAAAAAATGACTGTACAGATTTTTAGGGCCCCCTCTTTACCTGGGGCCGTGGGCAACTACCCTTTGCCCTTATGTAAAAGCGGCCTGTACAGGGCCCGGATTTATAAGGGCAAAGGGGCAGTGCCAGGCCCCCTGAAAAGGGCCCCCAGACTAAGGACTTCCTTTATAAAAAAAAAAAATAAAAATTATAAAATTAGTTTTATATTTTTTTCAAGAAATCAGTTTATCATTCATTTTAGTTCATTTTTATTTGTCATGTAATTTAATTTTTATGTCGAGGGCCCCGACACCTGAAGTGCCCGGGCCCCTCAAGGTCTAAATCGGCCCTGCCTGTATAGTCTCATGCCTGCTGGTGGGCCCGTCAGTCAGTCCCATAAGCATGTGAAAACAATTCGCCTGTGTTAGGGGGGGGGCCCACTTATTCTGGAACTGGAGCCAGGGGGACGGCCGCCCCCCCTGCTAGCTACGCCACTAAGCATTGTAAAGAAGGTGACCACATTACTGCCGAGCCACCCAGTTTGCTACCCACAAGGTTCAGCTCCAACAGATTGGTTATTTTACTTTGTGACTCAACAATGTGTTTCACATCTTCACCTGTGAATGAGCAACAATTCAAGTCCAACTTCTGAAGGTGTTTGAATTGTTTCAGCTGGGGAGACCATAATTTTGCAGAGTCACGCAATGCATCATCATTAAATAGATTCAGTTCAGTGAAACTGGGTATATCACTCAATGACACAGTCATATAATTGGCATCTTGACCTGTCATTGAGCACCCACTCAAGTCCAGCATCTGAAGATGTTTCATTTCCTGTAAATGAGGAGCCCATAACATCACAGAGTCACCCAAGTGTTTATTTCCAGACAGAAGCAAAACCACCAAATTGGTCATTTTATTCAGTGACAGCTTCACATCTTCACCTGTTATTGATTTTAGATTTACACAATTTTTATCTCAAAATTTTGAACCATTTTTTGAAAAATTTTTGAAAAAAATGGAAACATTTTGGGAACTTTGGACCAGTTTTTGAGAATAATTTACTGCACCAATTTCTTAATTTACCTGTACACGTATGTGGTGATAACATTTCCTGAAGTTCTTCATCAGCAGATGCAGATGCAGATGCAGATGTTTCTTGATGTCGCCCTGAGAAAAGTTGTAATATAATATTAGTAAAAATAAATTAGCCATGCATCCTGATATATTTCACTAGAAATAAAAGATACCCTAAATAAAAATGAATGCATGGAAACAATATATAATAAATGCTGGCCTGTCAGAAGGTATTGAAGAGGGAAGGGGGTGTAGAAGGGGAGGCAATAGGAATGTATACACACTATGTGAAAAAAAAATTCCCCTGTATATCGGTTTTGACATGGCAAGTTGGTTGGAGCACCCCTGGCCCCATACCTGTAGCAGAACAAAATTTAAATACTAAAACATCATATACTTCATTTACATAAGTTGTATTCATGAACAATTTCATCACCTTGAAATGACTAATAACAACCCTAGCTGCATAATTGTTCCTAAATAAATTATTTTAATGGAGTGGGTTACATTTTGTTTAAATATTTTCATAAAACATTATTTGGGTTTGCCTAGACTAGCCTACCTGGCCTGGATGCACTACTGGGATATCAGGGATTAATGTGTGGCCTTCTCAGAAACATACAAACATGTGATGCAGGCCATACGTGTACACGTATATGGACATGTATCATGCAAATGTGTTTTTTTTTAAATCCCTTTCTTTGTATTTGTGATTTTTTTTCTTATTTTTCATGCAAGAGATTCCAAAAATCTTGATGGAGTAAAAGGCTTCTAATCTTTACTGAGTGTCTTGTGTCAATGTGCTATATATCATCTACCAATCCTGTACAGTGGTATTTACAATAAAACAAGAGCAGTAAGTTCTTACCTATAAATCTCCACTGTCTCCACCCTCGCCGACATTTATAGAAAATACCAATTCCAAAACAGATAGCAACTGTATGAAACAAAGAAAATGCAAGTTTTAATTGTAACTAATTGTGTGTGTTTTGAAAATGGTAAAGTATTATTATCAATTTAGATTTTAGATTTTTTTTTACAAAATAAAAGAAAATGACATCACACATGTGAATCATCTTCATTGTAGTAAAAAAAGACAATTCATATTGTTTCATCTGTCCAGTAGGCAGTATGCATGCGTCTGCAATTTTAGAAAATTCTATTGCACAGGTTCTTTAGTTTAAATCACCGTAATGAACGAATAACTACATAAAAATATACATAAAAAAAATTCACTTACACAATGACAGACATACAGGTATAATCCACTTCACATCATCACTTAATACAAATCCACTTGCAGCAGTTGGAGTTACATTTGGAGTAAGAGTAGTTGAATTATCTTGAAATGATTCCATCTTTGTTTCTTGTGGCCTTTGTTTAAAAAAAAGGTTTTTGATATTGTATTATTTGAATGTTTGTCCAAGGGAAGGTACAACATTAGTAATGTTGGCAAAACTGCTTTTACAGATATTCTTACTCTTTGAACCCAAGATATACATATTAACCCTCCTACTTCTGGTACCTTTTTCATACAAATTGATCCACCATTTGAAACCATTCGCTTTTGTGGTTTTGAATGGTGAAATAACTGTACAGTATTGATTCCCCCAAATGGTTTTGAATGGTAGGTCAGCTAATAAAAAACCTTGTTTGGATCTTTCCAAATGGTAGTAGGCCTACAGCTAATACAAAACCTTGTTTGGATACTTCTAAGTGGTGAATCAATGGACCCTCTATGCATTTGAATGGATTTGAATGGTAGTAAAGCTTGCTACTAACACTGTTCAAATGGTATCACCATGTGTGTACAAAACCAATGGGCATTTTGTAAGTGGAAATATTGAATGGTTTCAAACAGTAGGAGGGTTAAACTTTTTCGCTGCAAATGACTTAATATTTAATTTTTGTAAATGAATTGACATGAGCATTTATAAATGGGCATAAAAGGTGATATATTGGGTTATTAAATAATTTTCCATGAAATATTCCTCCTTAGGCTTAGCACAACCAATGTTGTAATTTGTAAATTACCTGTAGGCCTACCGTCTAGTACTATGACTAGATTCATGAAAATGATTATTCTTTTCTTTTTTTCTTGGTTCATAACTTACCGGTGTGTTGCCACACTGGTGGGGCAACCGATGTTTTGAAGAAAAATTACCACAAAATGGGTAGGCATACAGCACCCTTTTAACGGTGACCTACGGAAGTTTTCATGGCCACATTCGACAGATCGTGTAAAAAAAACTGTCTGAACATAATCCCTACCTAACTTCACAAGTAAAAAGTTTCATGAACATCGTCATCGGCTGAAGAATACAGAAACTAACGTCGCGGATCTGTTCACGAACCGTTACAATAAACAAAAACAATACGACATTTTTATCACTAGGAGATCAAATGCTTTATACTCGGAAGAAACTGTTTATTTTGTTTTCTTTACTCACCGCTACAATGAGTGCAGTCAGGTTGTCTTAACATTAATACATGTAAATTGTAATGTACATTGAACCTGTAAAGTTGAGTTGTGTGTCTGCATACAATACAGTACACACTGTTGACTACACGTGGGGGGACAGTGTGTTTTTATGTCACGTCTGCATGTTACACACGGTGCATCTCTTTTTATATGAACAGATATGTAAATGAGGGATCCTGTGTAAGAACTTTTAACCAATCAAATAGCAAATAGCTGTGTGTGTAAATGGTACGAGCAATTTTAACTGTGTGAATGTCCATTGGGAAATTTGTGACAAAGTTGGGATTCAGGGTTTGTATCTTTCAGCCAATGAAAGAGCAGCAAATTTATCCAATCAGTGGACTAGATTGCACTTCAAGTAGCCAATGGGGGAGGTGTTACTTGAATAGCACTGGCGGCATTATATATACACTGTACCTTCCATGGTGGTTTGGTCGTCTGGGTACGTTAGTATGCAAAGAACATTATTTTGGCGGGGCAACAATTTTTGCATTTTCAAAGAGGAAAGGTGCAAAATTATCGTTATAGTGTGGTCACCCACCACCGCCCATATCTCCGCCATTTATGTCACATTGTTTTTTAAAATCGGTGCAGTGACCCTTTTTTTTTTGCCAATTGGGGAAAAACGTATTTTACAAAACTCATTAATTTTGTAATTACACTACTAGTAATTGGGAAATGGCAAATTGGGTGCCAATGAGCAATTTGGGACACACAGCATCGAGCTTTAAGTAACACCTATATTTTAAATGTACCATGTCACATTTAAGACACAAAATACTAATAAATATTGTATCCTAAGTGAAAGAACAAATTTCAAACTTTCCAAATGTTTCAACTTTTTCAACAGCTGGACGATAATTGATCACAACGTAATTAACAATTTAAAATAATAATCCCTTCGAGAAAATGTTCAAATCAACAACTTTCCCAATTGTCCCTTCGTGAAAACGCAAAAACTACTTCCCAATTTTCCCCTCATGCGTAACGTGCGGGTAAATCCAGAATTATACGGGTACCAGTTTCACACTGGCTCACGACATATCGATAATTCGCATAGTTTTGTACACGCGCTGTGTGATGACAAAACTTCGCGTGAGGCGTTTTTCTGTTTTCACAATCGAAAAGCCAATTTTGCGCTATTTATCTGTAGTGGCGCGCACCGCCTTAGCGTTTATACAACGTACAAAGGGACAAATCAATTACGCCCGTATAAAATAATCGTCCTGTTGTTGAATAACTTGTACATTTGATAAGTTTGAAATCTTTCAAACAGTGCACATAATTTGGCAATATTCTCCGTTAATGATGATGAAACTACAATTTCAAAAAGTGAGCAATTTAAAACTCGATTATCTCGAAACTACGGTTTTGGCCATCGTCGTGAAAAACGGTTAACATGGATACGCAGTTATTGGCATGGAACCACTGCAGACCAAATTTCCCATGCACAAATTATGGTGGCTAAGAGAGGCCTCACAATTTGGGCAAACATTCATACCACTATATGTGAAAAAAGGGTTCTTTACTAAACACAGCGGAGCAGAATTCCAATCGATCCAGCAATTTTGGCTGCAATTGGACATCGTTTTCATAGTAAAAATATAATAAAATTTAAAACAATTTAAAATGCCAACGCGCGGGTCTGAGGTGATGCAGGCGGAGACCACGAGAAACCAACCAGAGACTTTTTTGGCCTTATGTGTATTTGGATATAATTTTTGTTGAGGAAGTATACGACCAACGTAAGAAATCACACACTTGCATTAAGACTGTAATGGTTTGGGTAATTTAATTGCACATATTTGTTAAGTTTATTACACTATTTGAAAGTCTGCACAGCACCCATGTTGTCACTGTGTATGGGTTAGTATCCGACCGACTTCCATAAATTTAAATTGGTATGGGCCAAGTAATATTAAGCCCCAGAAAATATGAAATACCCACTTAAAACCTCTTTATCACAATCAATATATGCATATGGATATAATTATTATATAAAATAGTATAATTGTCCTTTATCGACACTTGTGGAACCAAACCTCAACAAACGAATAGAAATGTGCAAGTTCCCAAATCACTATCAGCATAAACTTTCTATTCAATGAGAAATTCACGAATCAATATACAAATTACCCCCAATTGGCACCAAAACTAACACAGGCTGAGGAATTACTTTTTGAGTTTAAAAATAAAATATTGGAAAATGATCACAAAGTTAGTAAAATATACTTTTTGTATGTTTGGACAATTTTTTTGTATTTTTTGAAGAAATTTAGGGAAAATTTAGGAAATATTTGAAAACTTGTCTACCGCCTCTCTGTAGTGGAGCTGAGGAATTATTTGTGCGTCATAGAATGAAACGGAAACTGCCTGCCTGTTATTGATCTTTTGAACCCAGAAGTAGTGAAGCTTTTTCATTGTAATAATTAAATACCACATCCTTTCATACGAGGTTGAGTACAAGGACAATCTGTTGAAATCATCTATAAACAGATCATGTCTCGATCGTGTGATTGTAATTGCATTAGCAGCTGGCTTTCAGGACAACAGTGCGTGTTAACATTTCCAACCATTACAATAAGTAAACGGTAAGATATATATATATATATATATATATATATATATATATATATATATATATATATATATATATATATATATATATATATATATATATATATATATATATGGTAGCACTTTTAAGACTAACTAAACTTTAAAAAAAGATCAGATCTATGTTCAATAAGTAAACGGACATCTCTCATACAAACACCAGCGTTGAAATACACACTGCATTACGCACACAGACAAGTATAGACCAAATGCATATACCCTCTATAGTGAAACCCATGCTCCCAAAAGAAACAGGTACTGGACATACTGTACCCCATGCAAATTTAGTTTGTCTACTTGCTGTAGAAACCCAATATTTCTGCTTTTGGAAAATGTGTACATTATGTACCCGTCGTATTCAAAACGACAACTTTTGTACTTCAGCACACTAGCAATACACGTACGTGTAGAGTTCGCGGCCGCGGTGCGGTAACGCTCCCTAGCCCTAGTTTATTATACATGGCCTCCATCCAGTGGGCGGTCTATTATACAAATATAACATGGTTTGAGGGTGGACAGTCGATATTAGCTCCCCTCGGTATTGGAAGTGACAGTCGATATTAGCTCCCCTCGGTATTGGAAGTTGAGAAACTAGTTTCTCAACTTCCAATACCGAGGGGAGCTAATATCGACTGTCCACCCAAAATAAACCATGTTATATTTGTTTTACTATACCTCATACATTATTCACAATATTCTCTAGTTCGGCATCACTGAGCTTGGTAAATTCAAACGCGACATTTTCGTGTGCCGCCATCTTTTCATGTGTATGTACGTAGCTAGTTAAGTTAAGGCGATGTTCGCGCGTGCGTACTACTGTTCCCCACTGGCATGTTCCCGGATGCAGGGAACAGATCGTTGGGACTATTTCCCCGCCGGGACTGTTCCCCGATGCGACAGTCTACTACGCACTACTGCGCATGCGTATTTACCCTGTGCGTGAATACTCGCGGACGCGCGAGGTAAACAGCAAAAATAGCACGTGACGGTGAATGGACCAGTGAGAATTCGGCTCTCGATCATGAATATGTATGAGGTATAGTAATTGCTGTTACTATACCTCATACATATTCATGATCGAGAGCCGAATTCTCACTGGTCCATTCACCGTCACGTGCCAGATGCTATTTTTGCTGTTTACCTCGCGTCCGCGAGTATTCACGCACAGGGTAAATACGCATGCGCAGTAGTGCATAGTAGACTGTTGCATCGGGGAACAGTCCCGGCGGGGAAATAGTCCCAACGATCTGTTCCCTGCATCCGGGAACATGCCAGCGGGGAACAGGAGTACGCACGCGCGAACATCGCCTGAGCTAGCTACGTACACATGAAAAGATGGCGGCACACGTAAATGTCGCGTTTGAAACTAGAGAATATTGTGAATATGTATGAGGTATAGTAAAACAAATATAACATGGTTTATTTTGGGTGGACAGTCGATATTAGCTCCCCTCGGTGAGAAGTTGAGAACAGTTCCCTCGGCTTCGCCTCGGGAGCTAGTTTCTCAACTTCCAATACCTCGGGGAGCTAATATCGACTGTCCACCCTCAAACCATGTTATATTTGTATATTCACTCATGTAGTTCATTCATAAAGTAACTGCACAGTTAGTTGCTGTCGACCCTAATGAATATTCAAACAAAGTTTGAATGAAATTTACAAAATTTTACTGTATGTATGTACCTATGTAATATTCACAGACGTACCACCGAAGTTGATCGACTGCATATATATATTTATATTCTAGAATTCTAATGACACAGTTAATTGTTTGTGCGCCGCGCGCGTGCAATCTTCACGGTACTGCGTGCTGATTGGCTAATCGACGCGAGGTCACTGGTTCACCGCGTGATCATTAAATGAATATTCATTACTTCCCAAACCACTGCGCGTGCGTGCTGTAATTAGCTTATGTAAATGACTGATGATGTCATATAGCTCATTAAAGTTTTTCACTGAGCCCGTGCTTACTTATTGTAATGAACGTTCAAATCAAAGATACCAATCCCTAACGTTCAAATCAAAGATACTAATCCATAACGTTCAAATCAAAGATACTAATCCATAACGTTCAAATCAAAGATACTAATCCCTAACGTTCAAATCAAAGATACTAATCCCTAACGTTCAAATCAAAGATACTAATCCCTAACGTTCAAATCAAAGAAACTAATCCCTAACGTTCAAAGCAAAGATACTAATCCCTAACGTTCAAATCAACACAACTTTCCCAATTGTCCCTTCGTGAAAACGCAAAAACTATTTAGTCCCCAATTCTCCCTCATAACGTGCGTACAAATCCAGAACGGGTACCGGCCCCTTCACACGAGACGTTTTCCCTTATTTCACAAAAGTGCCAATTGTGAGCCACTTATAGGTGTGTAGTGACACGCGCTGCCTTTCCGTTTTCACGAAGGGACAATTGAGAGCAAAATAAGCCGGTCCTAGCGTTTTCACGAAGAGACAAATGAGACAATTGTATTAATAAATCAATTACGCTGTAAATAATCGTCCTGTTGTCAAATAATTTGTACATTTGATAAGTTTGAAATCTGTACTTTCAAACAGTGTACATAATTTGGCAATATTCTCCGTTATTGATGGTGAAACTACAATTTCAAAAAGTGAGCAACTTATAAAACTCGATTATCTCGAAACGTGCCATTGTTTTGTGTTGTGTGGCCCAATTGGCCCTTCGTGAAAACGGTGACAATTAGTGTAAAGACTGTCCTAGTCAAAATAAATTAGGGAAAAGTCATCGAAATAATATCTAAAGTTTTAATTTGGTCGATAGTATAGTTGACTAGAACGGTTAGTAATAGGCCAGGGCAAATTGAATTCTAGAAATTTACCTTCAGACCTGTTCAAAAGAATTATCTATATAACCAAATGCTTTATGGGGGGGGGGGGGGGTAATCCAACTGTGTGAAGTGATAATGGCGATACTTTTAAGTTTAGATTCCTTACATCGACAAAGGGAGCCTGAGTTTAATTTATGGACTTGAGGGAGGATATACATAGAAGGGATTTTAATAACTTTAGTTTTTGTTATTTCTTTAAAATCCAAATCTGCTGATTTGAGAATATCTTGTTTCCAAAGAGTGAGTTTGGCTGATGTTATGAGAGTGGTGATGATGGTATAGTGTTGGAAATTCCGCTAACGATGTCTTTGTTATTGGAAAGATGTTGAAAGTCTTTAATATCTTGAAATGTAACATTATGGAGACGAATGGGATTTCATTTTAAAACATTATTACCTATGTGGAATGTTCATTGATTCTTCAGTTACAATACGAGGTGTCGTGGCCGAGCAGTCTCCTTACCGGATTCAAGTTCTGGTGTTGCAACAGAATGTGGGTTCGAATCACGGCCGTGACAC
The DNA here is from genome assembly GCA_029582265.1 of Zoroaster sp. YZ-2022. NCBI lineage: Eukaryota > Metazoa > Echinodermata > Asteroidea > Forcipulatida > Zoroasteridae > Zoroaster > Zoroaster sp. YZ-2022. Next base: position 48,610,311 of record CM055821.1, read on the forward strand.
TTGTGTCCTTGAGCAAGACACTTAATCATAATTGCTTCTCTCCACCCAGGGGTTAAATGGGTACCTGTGAAGGCAGAGTTGGTTTGCTCTATATGCGCTAGAAATGGCAGCAATTGAGCTGTATACTCCCCAGGGAGCTGAGATGGTTTCAGGAATGATTTATGAGCCTTATGAGCAGGGATAATAATATAATGCGCCTTGAGCACCGCTTAGTTGGTGGATACGTGCGCTATATAAATCCACACATTATTATTATTATTAATAGAAATTACAAAAATAAGGGAATTAGGGGAAGGTAATTGCCGGCAATATAAGAGTTCTTAAACAGCTTCAGACTTTTATAAATAAATAAAAATTAATTAATTAATTTAATTAAATTAAAAAATTAAATAATAATTTCTTTTTAATTAGTAATTTAGTTATAAATTTGTTTTATAATTAAAAACAAATCAAAACAAAATTAAAAGAATAAAGTAAAATAAAAGTTGACTTTAGAGGTATGAAATTTCACCTAATTCAAGAAGATAAAAATAACAGTTGAAGGAGGAAATATAGGAGGGTTACGTCTAATAAATAGAGTTGATTGAGTTTAATCTGAAAATTAACATTTTACAAAAAAGTTGACGAAAGCCTATTCACATTATTACTTGAAAACAAAAGACTGGTGCACTTAAATGTTTCTAGGTGTACATCCCACCCGGGCCGTAGCAAGTGTGGTGGGGGGGGGGGGGCGGCACCCACCAATAATAAGTCGGCATTTAGAGCCTCAGATGGCGAATGAATAATCAAAGCTACTAGTAGATCAAGGGTTGGTCCAGAATAAAGTTTCAGTCGGCAAACCTAGAGCTATGTGTTTGCTGACTGCAAATGTATCGTGTTTCTGTAAGATTTGCCAAGTTGTTTGTTATCAGTTGTTTTTACTTTGTAATACACTGTATTTCCAGCACGAAAAGAGCTGAGGTTTCACCAGGTGGTACAGTCCCCCCCCCCCCGATGTCAGTCGACAAATTGGCTTCCCCACCCCAAACAAAATGCCTTCGCTACGCCCCTGCATCCCTCCCTCCTCCCCAACACACACTACGAAAGTATAATAAAGAAAAAAACATTTCATGCAACCTTTTTGATTCTGAAAATAATACTTTCGGCTACCAGCAGTCGTCCGTCTAATGTTAACGACTGAAACAAACAATCTTAATAATTGTGTTGTATATATACCTTGTATTGCAAAGTTTTCCACTATTATTTTGATGCCACATTTAATAATTGTTTGCCTGTGTTCTGAGAACGTTTCATCATCTATAATAGCTCACACTCTTCAAACTAAACTTGTTGAATCAACTATATAAGCGTTCGGCGAGTGACAACACTCACCGAAATTCATCTCGAAGAATGTGTTGAATATACACAAAGTCAATTAGGATTAAGTCTAACTTTATCATTTTTAATTCAACACTTTTAAAAGTTAAATCCAACTTTATAAAGAGTTGTCACTGACCGAACTCTTAAAAATGTTGATTCAACACTTTAGATTTAAGAGTGCACGAATTATGTATGGAGGAGTTATTTTTGCCACTCACGCCACACATTGTGATGAGCGTTCTTCACACACCAAATCCAACAAACATTTCACAACGAACAATCGTATTATATGACAAACAATTTTAGATACAACTTTATATAGGTTTTAAGTGTAACTGACAGAAAAAATGACATTTTGAGAGACCCTGAAGCAAACTCACCGATTTCCTAAAATATAATGGAGACGTCGCTGACTAGAGCTGCTGTATCGTCAGATCTTGATCGACTAGTGATATCACGGGATAAAATGTAGGTCCTTAAATAGTCCCTGGAACCACTTGCCGGAACTATACTGATAATCCACTCTATTATAATAATGAATAGTGACGTATAGCGGACTAAAGTTGTTGTGTCGTCCGGCAAGTATAGAGTAGTGATATCACTGGATAAAATATAGGCCCATTAAATAGTCCCTGGAACCACTTGCCGGAACTATACTGATGATGAACTCTAACTGTAAAGTAATAATGAATGATGACGTCACAGACTAGAGCGATATAGGCCTACTTATCGCTTCAAAATAATGTTAACCCGTGATCGTACTAGTCCCTGGGATCGGACCATTTGACGGAACCTTTATAATAAATGTTGATCTTGAAGTTAAGATAGCTTTCAAATCTGTAACTCTCACATTGTTTGGTTACACATTAACATTTCTGAATTGATAAATAACATACAAACGAAAAGATTGTATGGTGTTTTTTCAACATCATAAAGCAATCAACTTTGACATGATTTTGCATGGGTATGCCACTTGGACCCACTCTCTACCGTCCCCTGACCCACCCCCATCCCCAATCGAACGCCGTACCAAACCATTCCGACAACATACCAAACTTAGCAGATCCAACACCAAGCTCTCTGGATGGACTATTTAACCCATACTGAACCGGTGACATAAGCGGCAGAGAGACGAAGCACAACTCTCACATACCGACTGATCTTTTTCAAGACCAACACAAATTCCACCGGTCTTTTTCAGGACTACAACAACTTCAAAAAGGAGTGGTCACATGCTACTGTCAAACCTACCATCTAATAAATAATACAATACAAATATAAGTGTATATTATTTAAAACCAAGTTAATAACTGACAATGGCAAAACGGAAACTAACGAAAAGAGCAAAAAGTTCACAATCGAAACAGAAAACAAAACGGTTTTCACATGAACGCTTTACTAAAACCAAACTAAATAACACTATAATAAATACCCCAATTGCAGAACAAATTGAACAGTTTATTACAAACCTATCTAGAGCAAAACTATCTCAAATTAAAAAAATGATCTCGGAAAAGAAATCTCGTTCCAACCACCTTATACTTGACCAACCCGTTCAACCCTTTCGAGTGACATCAACATTTTCCAGAGAAGATTGAAAATTACATACATATAATGCATAACAAACCATCCAAAACTCATCCGTCCAAACTACTATTCACTTGGCATCCCAAAACAACACATGAGTCCAACACTCGAAAACTGCTTGGAAGCCTCAAAATATGAACCATGAGATTTCAAAACATAATCCGTCCATTAATTTAATAACATAGATGTGAAACAAGCAGTATATAAACATAATGGCAAAATCACTTATTCAAAATGGACAAACTCACTCGAACACAAATAGTCTGTGGGATGGAGGGGTCTACCGTGCACCCCCATAACCCACCACCACCGATATTTTTGTGTTCCTTTGGATGTCCTAAACACGAAAAAAGACGTCAACACTGAACATTTTGGGTTGCACTATCTGTTCTGGCCCACTATTGTTTACCCGTATAAATGAGCTTATGCTGATAATTCTTAGCACTAGGGGTGGAAGAAGATCAAACATCTCGCCATTACTCCATCATGTATTCACCTATTATCATGTAACTTGGTACAATTAATGTTCAGTCATATGTCGTCATGATGACGTCATCGGTTCTCGTAAAAACGACCGGTAGAGGGCGCTATAATTGTACGTATTTTATGCATATTTTAATTATTGGGATTTTCAGAAAATATCTCGTTATAAATCATTTAGTTTTTATTGTTGCCACCAAGGACAAAAAATTAATTAATTTATGCCTTAAATGGGTTTGTCTATGTCTAATGTAACCAAAAAAATGTGTTAACTTAGAATTTTTTTGGATTTTCTATCTCTAGGGGCACTTTTTTATCCCCCATGGTATTAAGCTTAGTTGGACGTCCATATCACTACATATTGAATAATCCTTTATTTCTCAAACATATGGTGTTCTATAATGGACACCTACGCGGCGACTTTTTTTTTACGTGGCGACTTTTTGTTTTTGGATGGCGACTTTTTGTTTTTGGACGGCGACTTTTTTTTTTTAAACAAAAAGTCGCCGTCCAAAAACAAAAAGTCGCCGCCTAAAAACAAAAAGTCGCTGCGTAAAAATAAAAGTCGCCGCGTAGAAAAAAAAGGCGTCGCGTAGGTCTCCATTATAGAACACCATACGATAAGCACAAGAGCGAGATTTTTTTTAAATTGTGACGGTTATATTATACGCTTCCATACTTTTGAGAATTAATTATTTTAGATTTTGCTTCCTACTAAAAGCTAATAACTTTAATTACAAAGAACTTGATGTCGGTATCTTTATCAAAGAAACTGTAATTAATGGGGAATTACTTTCCAAACATAAATTATTCGTCACTTCATGAAAACGCAAAAACAAGACCCCGCGTGCAGAGAGATTCCTCACTTCGCGAAAATGCCAATACCGGTGTATAATTATAGGTCACACGATTACGTCACTTCGTGTTGGTACTGTTGCCTGTGTTAATGTTACAAGGGCTTTTTGTTTTCCATAGTAGACCTTAGGCTTTTCTGAATTTGAGACAAAAAGGGTTCGAACAATGATTTTTTGTTCAAATGTATTGTTTAGCTATTACCATGATTATATACTGTCAAACTCAGCCTGGCACAATTATGTTTTACATGTATAGAACTTCCGTGAGTAAAGCCAGACAGTATTATCCAATAACTCAAAAAAGTGGGTTGAACGTAGTAATATGAATATGAAAAGTGTATTGAGTTTACATATGAAAGGGGAGTACGATGTTGCTAAGTACAGTTCGTTATGCTCCAAAGGTTCCTTGTCAACATATTTTATAGAAAGTTGAACTTGTATGATGTTGCCTGCCATCACTGAGAGTTAGTACCAACCTGTTGTATGTATTTCATCTTGACACCCCTTTTATATCAGACAAGATTGTGTATAATTGTAGTGGATTCACTCCACAAATGAAGATACACCTTAAATTATACGAATCTAAAACTATGACCAAATTTATATAACATTTAATTGGTACACTCTTAAAACTAAAGTATTGAATCAACATTTTAAAGGGTTCGGTGAGTGACAACTCTTTATAAAGTTGAATTTAACTTTTAAAAGTGTTGAATTAACATTAATAAAGTTATACTTAACTTGACTGTGTTAATTCAACACTTTCTTTGAGTTGAATTTAACTATATAAGTGTTGTCACTCACCGACTCTATGGTAGATTCAACACTTTCTGTGAGTTGAATTTAACTATATAAGTGTTGTCACTCACCGACTCTATGGTAGATTCAACACTTTCTGTGAGTTGAATTTAACTATATAAGTGTTGTCACTCACCGACTCTATGGTAGATTCAACACTTTCTGTGAGTTGAATTTAACTATATAAGTGTTGTCACTCACCGACTCTATGGTAGATTCAACACTTTCTGTGAGTTGAATTTAACTATATAAGTGTTGTCACTCACCGACTCTATGGTAGATTCAACACTTTCTGTGAGTTGAATTTAACTATATAAGTGTTGTCACTCACCGACTCTATGGTAGATTCAACACTTTCTTTGAGTTGAATTTAACTATATAAGTGTTGTCACTCACCGACTCTGTGGTAGATTCAACACTTTCTTTGAGTTGAATTTAACTATATAAGTGTTGTCACTCACCGACTCTATGGTAGATTCAACACTTTCTGTGAGTTGAATTTAACTATATAAGTGTTGTCACTCACCGACTCTATGGTAGATTCAACACTTTCTTTGAGTTGAATTTAACTATATAAGTGTTGTCACTCACCGACTCTGTGGTAGATTCAACACTTTCTTTGAGTTGAATTTAACTATATAAGTGTTGTCACTCACCGACTCTGTGGTAGATTCAACACTTTCTTTGAGTTGAATTTAACTATATAAGTGTTGTCACTCACCGACTCTATGGTAGATTCAACACTTTCTGTGAGTTGAATTTAACTATATAAGTGTTGTCACCCACCGACTCTATGGTAGATTCAACACTTTAGTTTTAAGAGGTATGTATTGTGATTATATCAAAGTTTGAACAATTCTGTGCATTCGGCCTATATACACAACGTCATATCTACATTAACTTCCGTGAGTAAAGCCAGACAGTATTGTCCAATAACTCATAGTAATATGAATATGAAAAGTGTATCGAGTATGAGGCTAGCTGCCTGCCGTCAGAGAGTTAGTACCAACTTGCTTTATATATGTATTTCATCCTGACACACCCTTTTTATATTTGTATGTTATATCAGACAAGATTGCGTGTATGTTAATTGTAGTGGATTCACGACTAAGCGTTTGTGTGACTTTTCAATTATATGTTCAAATTGCGTAGTAAGTTCTCCCCCTTACAATCATCCTCATTCCTTCTTCTCAGTAAATTAACCAAACGAGTCACTACAGATATTACCAAAACCATGAAGTATGGCAACAAAAGTCTGACCTCAAATCTATCTACAACCAAAAACACAGAAATAGTTTGGATACCAAAGAAAATCCCAAAAAGGATTAAATTCACGTAAATGACACCAATGCAGAAATTTATATAGGCTGGTGTAGGGCAAAATTAAAATCAATTGTAATGCAGAAATTCTTAAAGAAGTTCAACTTCTGAGGGTGTTTCAGATTTTTTACAGATGGGGACCAAGAAGCTGCTTTGCCACCAAGACCAACATTCTTACTGAGATCCAATTCAACTAAGTCACTCCTATTACTCATTGCCTTCAAAGTAATTTTGCAGAGTCACGCAATGCATCATTATTAGATAGATTCAGTTCAGTGAAACTCGGTATATCACTCAATGACACAGTAATATCCTTGGCATCTTGACCTGTCATTGAGCACCCACTCAAGTCCAGCATCTGAAGATGTTTCATTTCCTGTAAATGAGGAGCCCATAACATCACAGAGCCACCCAAGTGTTTATTTCCAGACAGAAGCAAAACCACCAAATTGGTCATTTTATTCAGTGACAGCTTCACATCTTCACCTGTCATTCAGCACTTACTCAAGTCCATCTTCTGAAGATGTTTCAGGCATTGTAAATCAGGTGCCCACATCTTTACTGAACTACCCAAGGCTGTATTGTCAGAAAGGCCTAGTTCAGTAAGAAATCTTGCATTCCCCAATGATGATGCAATCATTTTCACATGCCTCATTGTCCCAAAATTGTAGAAGATACCCAAAATCAGAAAGATTGTTCTTGATGCCATGTTCAATCGAATCCAGAATTGTTTGAAATTCATCCTAATAAGCCTAATAAGTTTGGAAATACATAGCTGCACAGAACTCTTGGAAAGTCTTGTGGGTGAAATGACTGCTGTGATCAGTGTCTAGTCCCTTTATGACCCTCTGGCTAGTGAGAATTCCTGCTGTAATGGCTGTATCAAGTGCATTCCTACATATATGAAATGCACATTCTTTAAATGTAAGCACCTGTTTTTGTGTGGAAAGCAAACCTTTTAAAGCAATCTTTCCAATTTCTTTCATAATGGTTGATATTTCTTCTGGTATCAGATGATGAGCTTTTCTTTAGAAAATGTACTTAATTGCCTCATTGTATATGCGAAACATGGTGTCTGGGATTGTTGATTGCTCTTTCCAGAATAAACATATTAAAAGCAAGAGCATGGGGCTCTTTGCCAATTCAGACAAGCCATTGGAGGATTCAATTTTCTGTATAAGCTCCTTAGCCTTATGTTCTGTGGAATAAAAGCTGTACACATACTGCTCAATATCTTCTTCATTGAACCCCAGAACCTTCACTTGTGTAACAGGTTTTTCTACCAGTGATTTAGTCACCAATGTGTCAAAGTGAGTGTCACAAGTGACCTTTAGTTATGTAAATAAGTAATAAAAGTTTCAGTAAAGATAATAGTTTTCTAACCAGGCCTCACAGTGTGTTTATTTTACTTACCTTTATTTTGATTGGCCTAAAGTAAGTTTGAATAAATTAGTAGTTAATAAGAATAGAATCCAAGTGTTGGCCCATGAGGGCAGTAATCAAATAGGTCAGTACTAAGTGTGTGTGTGTGTGAAGTGCTGCTATTGTTCCAATTGTGTGTGTGGGTGTGTGTGCATTTTTTTGTGCCATGGTTGGGAGCACATGTAAAGAAATTCCTAGCAGATTCCTTTGGCGTAGGACCAGGTTCTTGGCAGTAGCATTGATAACAGGAGGACACTTGTTATAGAACTTTCAAGCAGGCGACATCGTATGCAATCATACAGCCCTATGAATGCTCATTTATATACACATGTACATGCTACACTTAACATTTCCTGACCGTAAGTTATAATTACTGATTTATTTACTGGGTATTTTAGTGGTAAATCTTGGTAGAATTTATCAGATATTTAGTAACAAAATAATTGCAGAGAAATGGGAATATTTGTGTTGAATTAGAAATTCACGATGAAATTTAGAGAATAGTATTAACACTTTGTTCTGAGTCTCCTCCGAACCTAGTTATTGTAAACCCCTGCAGTGAAAAGAGTTTGGTACTTTGGTTATTCTTAATATTATTTTAGATGGCGTCCATCCTGGGCATGATCTACATGTGGTGCTAGGTGGGGACACAGTTCTCCTTCATGATACAATTTCTGTGGGTCTTTTGAAGCACCGAGGTCAACGACATTGACGGAGAACGTACTGCACATCTCAGATACTTTATTTTGTGCAAAAAGACCATCTATTTCTGTTTGTGTTGGTGTGATCATCTGCATGGCAGAACTATTATTATAATCCATCTTAAACGTGATTCCAGAATAGAACATTTTGTGGAGTTTTGCTACAAGCTATATGGAACTTGGGAATTGTGTATTCCGCCAGTAGTATTTTTATAGAATTTGGGAGTTTGTGAAGGTTAAGTAAAATAATAAATAAATTTGTATATAAGTCATTGAAGAAGTGTGATAGAGATCTTTTAATTATTGTGTCCAGTCAAATAGACATGTTCACATCCTACATTGTCACGGAGGGAGCCACCCATAGTGGCTACGTGACAGTGAGAGGGGCGGGTTGTTACAACACAACATTCTCTACCTATCTTTCAATTAAGCATTTTAAGGATAGAACCGAATGAGGTCTCACTGAGTTCATCTTTAGGTGTCATCAATTCATAAAAACCATCCATCAAAATCAACACTTTGTCAGGGTTGGTGGTAATGTATGATTTCAAATCAGATTTATTTATAGATATGTCATCATCTAAGAGCTGATTGGAAATTGCATCAATAAGCTTCCAGGTTTGTTCTAATGCATGCATTTTCAAGACAAAAACAAGTTTGTACTTCCTTAGTACACTGCTGGATCTGATGGCCCAATCATAAGCCATTTTGTCAATAATAGTCAATTTCCTCATACCAGCTGTTCCATTTAAAATGATTTGTTTTATTAGATTGACCTCTTCTGTTTCAGTGAATATATTCTCATATGATTTAAGCTTTTCCACATCATTATCATCATTTTGTAAAATGAGCTTTGTAAAGATGTCCATGATGTGCATCTTATCATCATCCACCCATGGGATTATCTGTACATAGCTACCTGTGGTCATGTGTCTTCTTCTCAATGCCTCTTCAGTCTTATCAGCAGCATCTTGGGCTGGATCTGCAACCAATAAAAATACAGACTGCTTTTATACAGAGTCCAGAAACTAAACCACAAAACTTAAATATCTATATTCTATGTATGCACTACGAAAAATGGCCTACATGAAATGGCACGGAGCGGCCGCGAGAGAGGGCCACACAGCACCTCATTATATGACGTCATACGCGTCACGGATACTCACCATATATGGCAATTTTCATGAATGAAATTGCCGCTCATGCGCATATACTTGCATGAGTCACTCGCTGCGTCTTTACTTCGATAGAGCTCGTGACGATCTTTCCAATGGTACCAAAATCTTACGATTTGGGCATTTTTTTCTATTTTTTCTGGAATTTCTTTGGTTTCAACATAAGGATCAACAATTTTCTGATTCGTTGCTGATATTGTGAATTTCGCAAGTTATATTTTTGTTGCCATTTTAGTATGAAACCGCCGCACCTCCAAATGTGTTCGGGATGTATTAAATAATCATTGACGACATGTATTATATGTATGGGATGGATGGATTGAGTGCGCCGCGGGATTATGCATGGAATTGTCATGAGCTGGATGGAGATTTTGATGCACGCGTCCGTGCGTGCGTGGTGCGCATAAGTGTTGGCGCATGCGTACTTGCCATGTTGACTTCCGCGGCACCGAAATCACCGCATGCGTGCGTGCTTGCGGTTGCGTACGCGCTTGCCAACGCGTGTCTGTGACGTCACGAGCTCAGGAGCCGACCAATCAGCACCGCGCTACGTTCTGTGGTGTTTCGTGGCGCACAGTGGCTATCCGTGGTACATGTCTAATGGGGAATTTTTCGCTGTGGTATGTAGAATTAAAAACTGAAAGAATTTGTATAGTAATTTTTGCTGGGATCAAATTTATTGTGAAAAGGGGGATGAAGTCAGACAACCAG